>JAGKTI010018170.1:0-17907 GCA_018397915.1 Birgus latro | reverse complement strand
TGTGTGGATGAAAGGATGAGAAGATGTATAATGGATGCAAGAGTATATAGAGGTTGGGGGAGTGGACTTTCTGACCACCACTTGGTGGTGGCCAGAATCAGAGTCCAAACAAGATGGAAGAAGAGAAGAAGGGAAAGACAGAAGGAAGTATGTGTTACAAGGAGGGTAGAAAAGTTACAAGAGGATGGAATAAAGGCTGAATATAGAAGGGAAGTGGAGGAGCGATTGGGTAAATATAGATTGGAGCAGATGGGGGACGTGGAGGGTGTGTGCAAGGTATTCACAGAAGAAATCTGTGCAGAATGTGAGGTGGTGTGTGGGGTGAAGAGAAGACGAAAGGGGGTTCAGGGAACAGCATGGTGGACTGAAGAGGTGAGAGAGGCTGTGGCACAAAAGAAGAAAGCATATAATGAGTGGAAGAGGAACAGGGGCGATGAAGAAGCTGAGAGACAGATGACAGTTATATGTAGTGAGGAGGAGAGAGGTGAAAATATTAGTGAGAGAGAGTAAGAAGGAGGAGTTTGGAAGGAATCTGAGTGCAAAGTGGAGGGAATGTAAGAAAATGTTCTGGAAGGAGGTAAAGAGAGCTAGACAGGGTGCCGTCAGTGGGGGGTGTGAAAGATAAAAATGGTAGATTACTAGTGGAGAAGGGAGAAAAAGTAAACAGATGGAGAGAACACTTTAATGAACTGTTGAACATAGAGAATGAAAGTAATGCAAGTATAAGTGGCTGGGGAATGGCAGGGAGAAGGAGGGTTGTGAGAAGAGAGGAAGAAATCACCAGGATGGAAGTGGTGGAAGCAATGAAAAAAGTTAAAATGGGGAAAGCCCCAGGAATTGATGGAGTGTGTGGTGAAATGCTGAAGCATGAGGGAGAGATAGTAATAGAATGGATGTGGAAGGTGTGCAGATTGGCTTGGGAGGAGGGTAGAGTCCCGGAGGATTGGAAGTCAGGTATAATTATTCCTCTGTACAAAGGAAAAGGGGAAAAAGCAGTGTGGTAATCATAGGGGCATTTGCCTTCTTAGTGTAATAGGAAAAATATATGGTAGGATACTTATTGACAGAGTTAGGGAAATTACTGAGGAATTAGTTGGAGAAGAACAAGGTGGTTTTAGGAAGGGAAGAGGTTGTGTAGACCAGATATTCATTCTTAGATCCTTAGTGGAAAAGTTTCTAGAGAAGGGCAAGAAGTTGTATGCAGCCTTCATGGATCTGGAGAAAGCATATGACAGGGTGGATAGACAAGGTTTGTGGAAGGTATTAAGAATATATGGAGTGGATGGGAAGTTGTTGAAGGCAGTGAAGAGTATGTATGAGGGTGCTAAGGCTGCAGTGCGTGTGGATGGCAAACTGAGTGAATCTTTCCATTTGAAGGTTGGATTGAAGCAAGGATGTGTCATGTCTCCATGGTTGTTCAATCTGTATATGGATGGGGTTATAAAAGAGATACAAGGTCGGGCAGTGGATGTTGGAGTGGCCCTAGTGAGAGAGGGGAGTGTGTGGAAACTCCCTGTACTGTTTGTTGTTTGCAGATGATACTGTGTTGTTGAGTGAAGACGAAGGGGAGCTGCAAGGCTTGGTAGATGAGTTTGGGAGAGTGTGTAAGAAACGGAATCTAAAGGTGAATGTGGGGAAGAGTAAAGTGATGGTCTTCGAGAGAAGTGCAGCCAGTGAGTGTACAGTGAGATTGGATGGGAAGGATATGGAGAATGTGAGTGAATTTAAGTACTTGGGCAGTGTGATGAGTAAGGATGGTAGTCTGGAGGGTGAAGTGCTCGAAAGGGTACAGCAGGGAAGGAAGGTTGCTGGTTCGTTGAAAGTAGTGATAAGAAACAGGGAGGTGAGCATGGAAGTGAAAAAGTTGTTACATGACAGTATGGTGATACCAACTCTGACATATGGAAGTGAAGCTTGGACTCTGTTGGAAGGACAGAAGTCAAGAGTGAGAGCAGTGGAAATGAGTTATTTGAGAGGAGCACGTGGAGTCACATGGAGAGACAGACTAACAAATGAGGAAGTGAAGGAGCATTGTGGTGTGGTTGAGGACGTGATGGGAAGCGTTAGGAGAAACACGTTAAGGTGGTTTGGACATGTGGAGAGGATGGAGAGTGAAAGACTGACGAGGAGAGTGTATGCGAGTGAGGCGGAGGGGGTGAGAGGTAGGGGGAGGCCGAGGATGAGATGGAGGGATGGAGTGGAGAGGTATATGAGAGAGAGGGGTGTGAGTTGAGAGTGTGGTAGTGAAATGGCAGGGGACAGAGTGACATGGAGGGGATTTGTTTGTGGCCACCCTGTTCGGGATTGAGGCATCTGGCAATAGATAGACTGACAGACATCTAACTGGACCACCTGCACCTTAACCAACTAAACTACGACGGCGAATGATGGCCAAAATTATAAGGCAAAAACTGTAAACATTGCTAATACACCTAAAGATAATCCACCATACCCCCTGTGTGCTTTATCTGTATATTGTAGTAATCCTAGAGATAGTACATTAAAGCTGGATTACTTGAGAGATCTAGAACAGTAAAAAATCTTTCCAAACAAGAACTGAACAAAGTCAAGATCCAATAACTGAAAGAAGCCTGGACACTGCACGTAAAAATTTCACTGGCAGAAGGTCACACACGAAAAAAAGTCACAAGCAGAAGGAAAAACAATCACAGGCCAAAGGAGAAAATCACAGGCAGAGAAGAGCAGCCAGAAGGAGACTGTCACATGAACAATTTTCATTTTATTAATTATCAGCTATTTTTTTATGTGCTGAGCCTGATATAACAGAGCTGCTTACCTTCCTGATTAAAGGCATACCTTAACTACTTCCCCATCCCCTAAAAGGAGGATGGTGGACTGCAGGAGTGGGGCATCTATAACCTGCAACCTACCTAGCTCAAATTTCAAACGGTCCTTGGGATGAAGTGAGGCAAATATACTTCTAATTCGTTAACTCCCTTAGCACCTCTTCCTTGGTTATTTATTTTTGGTTTTATTCTTGCCACCACCAGGAATTTAACAACTTAGGATTCATGGCTCTGATAGGGGTAATGAAGGCTGTTTTCCATTATAATGGTGCATGATTAAGAGAATAGCCTGAAATTAGCATTAATAAAATCTAAATCCGTCAGGAAGACGAAGGTACCAATGCAACTCAGAAAATCACAAGCAAGACAAGGCTTTACTATGGCGACACTGCTGTCCCTTTCAAATACAGGGGTCTCGAGCCGACTTTGGTTCAACCCTTGGAATTCTGACACTTGTTTTAATTCACTTCTGCCAAAATCCAATGATTTTATCCACCTTAGGAGATATTTTCTTTGAAGGACTGAAGGGGTAATAATGCCTATATCTAACCCGTTCCAAGTCTCCAAAACTTATTAAAAAGTTTATAGAAAAATTTAAGAATGCAATATGCAAGAGATGGAATGGTTGACTGATACTTTCCAGATAAAGTATAAGGTTGCTTGCCTTTTCATTTAACTAATGAACTACACACCAGCGGCTGAAGTTTCCATTTAGCAAGTCTGACTATATAAATTTCAGCAATACTCTTGCAAATTTAGCTTCCTAAGCTACGTAACTATAGGCTTTAGTGAATTCTAACTTCCAGCACCTGTTTAGCAAAGTTTAGCAACCATATGGTAATTAACAAAAGCTAGTATCACTGCATGATTTAACGAAAACTATACAGGTTGATGTATAGTACACTCAACTAGGCCCATTAATGGTTATTTTAACAGATGCATCTAAATGGTTAAGTGGCCATTATACATTTAAGAGTACTCACCATTTTAGTATCCAGCAGAGTTGCTCCCTCATATCACAGTGGTGGTGGTGGTGGTGGTGGTGGTGAAAGTCTACAACCAGACACCATCCCAGCAGGGGAGGCCTCCTCTGCTATGAAGATGTACCTCATACAACTGCCCTAAAGTATAAATATGCTTTAGAACTCATTAACCCTGTAACTACAATGACAGTGCTACTTCAACACTAGTTAAGTGTTATGCTGAAGGCTTTATCTAACCCAACCATCTCAAGGAGCAAGTAAATATTCTTGCCACACAGGTATGTATCTCTCAAATGGAGGATGGTGGACTGCAGAAGGGAAATTTCTCCCTCAAGTAAGCATGAACCCACAACTGGGTTATGGATTCTAGTAAGCTAAACAAGTTTCTCAGTGAAAATTATTCATATTGTACCAAAATTTCCATAACAACCAATGTATCAAACCGTTTAATGCTACTTCCCTATTCAAGTTAAGCTAATACATAGTGAACTAATCTTAATTTTCCTTCATGTCGACCTTTTCCACCTAATAATGGGGTGAGGCAGAGTGAAGAAAGCAAGGATAGAGAAAACAATAATGGGAGTACAGTAGTTATATCTACATTACCTCAGCCTCTTTACCCACCTATGGATGGGTGGAGGCACAGTTCAGAAAAGGAGGGAGAATTATCCAACATTTTTCATTCGTTCATTTATACAGGCCCCAAGATGCTTGCTCACTTCGACCTAGGTCACCTAATGGCAGCTCTCCATGCTGCTTGGTCTCCAGCAGCTTCTCTATTCAGCCCCTTATCCCTGAGGTCACACTATGACCATGCCAGGTTTTTCAGCTTTCCTCTCACAGCTATACCCTCAACGTTCACACATCTCACCTTCTGCACCCAGATGTCATCCTCTATCCTCTCCACATGCTCAATCCAACTCAATCTACCCCTTCTCATCACAACACCAATACATTCAGGCCCCATCCTTCCTCCCACACCATCTCAATCTAACCCTTCTCAGTCTACCTGTTCTTTTCATCTCTACCCTCAACATTAACTCCTCTCACTCTGCACACAGTTGTCATGGTTCATCTCATTCCCAAACTATCTCAATCTACCCCTTCCTCTCAGCTCTACCCTCAACGCTCACATCGCTCACCCTCCACAGTTATCCTCGATCTTTGTCACATGCCCAGTTAAATGGACAACATTAAACCTCAATTTTATTGCACCTACCTATTATTTGACCTCTGCTCTCACCCACACCGAATAAAACCGTTAGGTCTCAAAGTTTCAATCACAAACAAGGAAACCCAACAAGGAAACAAGGAAAACCATCGGAAAAACAATTTCGTCTTGACCTAAAATCCCATCTGAAAATTAAATTAACCAAACCAAAAATTGTCTAACCTAACCCAACCTAAAGATTTCTGAGGTGTCCGAAAGTGCAGTGATACAGTATTTATCTATATTGCCAGACGCCTTAATCCCGTACGGGGTGGCCACAAACAAATCGTCTCCATGTCGCTCTGTCCCCTGCCATTTCACTGCCCTGCTCCCAGCTCAAGCCCCCGTCTCTCATATACCTCTCCACTCCATCCCTCCATCTCATCCTCGGCCTCTCCCTCCCTCTCCCCCCCTCCACCACACACACATTCACTCTCCTCGTCATTCTCTCTCTCCATCCTCTCCACATGGCCAAACCACCTTAATGTGTTTCTCCTAATGCTTCCTATCACAACCACATCCACACCACAACGCTCCTTCACTTTCTCATTTGTCAGTCTCTCTCCATGTGACTCCACATGCTCCTCTCAAATAACTCATTTTCACTGCTCCCACTCTTGACTTCTGTCCCTCCAACAGGGTCCAAGCTTCACTTCCATATGTTAGAGTTGGTATCACAGTATTGTCATGTAGCAGCTTTTTCACTTCCATGCTCACTTCCCCATTTCTTATCACTGCTTTCAAGGAACCAGCAACCTTTCTTCCCTGCTGCACCCTTTCAAGCATTTCACCCTCCAAACTTCCATCCTTACTCATCACACTACCCAAGTAGATAAATGTACTCACATTCTCCAAATCCTCCCCATCCAATCTCAATGTACATTCACTGACTTTACTTCTCTATAAGACCATCACTTTATTCTTCTCTACATTCACCTTTAGATTCAGTTTCTTACACACTCTCCCAAACTCATCTACCAAGCCTTGCAGCTCCCCTTCATCTCACTCAACATCACAGTATCTTCTGCAAACAACAGTACAGGGAGTTTCCAAACACTGCCCTCTCTCACTAGGGCTGCTCCAACATCCACTGCCCGACCTTGTATCTCTTTTATAACCCCATCCATATACAGATTGAACAACCATGGAGACATGACACATCCTTGTCTCAATCCAACCTTCAAATGGAAAAATTCACCCAGCTCACCATCCACATGCACTGCAGCCTTAGCACCCTTATAATACTCTTCATGGCCTTCAACAACTTCCCATCTGCTCCATATAATGTTATTACTTTCCACAGTCCTTATCTATCTACCCTGTCATATGCTTTCTCCAGATCCATGAAGGCTGCATACAACTTCTTTCCCTTCTCTAGAAACTTTTCCACTAAAGATCTAAGAATGAATATCTGGTCTACACAACCTCTTCCCTTCCTAAAACCTTCTTGTTCTTCTCCAACTAATTCCTCTGTTATTTCCCTAACTCTGTCAATAAGTATCCTACCACATACTTTTCCTATTACACTAAGAAGGCAAATGCCCCTATGATTACCACACACTTCTTTTTCCCCTTTTCTTTTGTAGAGGGGAATAATTATACCTGACTTCCAATCCCCCGGGGCTCTACCTTTCTCCCAGGCCAATCTGCACACTTTCCACATCCATTCTATTACTATCTCTCCCCCATGCTTCAGCATTTCACCACACACTCCATCAATTCCTGGGGCTTTCCCCATTTTAACTTTCTTCATTGCTTCCACCACTTCCATCCTACTGATTTCTTCCTCTCTTCTCAACACCCTCCTTCTCCCAGCCATTTATACTTGCATTACTCTCATTCTCTATGTTCAACAGTTCATTAAAGTGTTCTCACCATCTGTTCACTTTTTCTCTCTTCTCCACTAGTATTCTACCATTTTTATCTTTCACACCCCAGCTAACTTCTTTGGAACCCTGTCTAACTCTTTACCTCTATCTAGAACATTTTCTTACATTCCCTCCACTTTACACTAAAATTCCAAAATCCTCATCCACTCTCTCCTTACTCTTAGACTAATCTTTTCATCTCTCTCCTCTCTACATATAACCCTCTCTTCCGTCTCTCAACTTCTTTGACGCCCCTGTTCCTCATCCACTCATTATATAAACGGTTTTAGCATACTCATCAGATTACTCTCCAATTAAAAGCTCCCTCCAAAGTGAAGGTTGTGGATGCGCTGTCGTGGTTACGGTACGTGTGGCAGCTGTAGGGTAGTTGTGGTAGGGACGGCCCTCAATAGCGATATGACTTTCAACCGGTGTGTGGCCACAAATTCGCCTCCATGTCATGCTGTTTCTCGCCATCATACTGAAAAAAAAATATGTATAAGCCTTCACACGATAAATCAATACAAATATCCATAAACACTGAAAAATTCCATACCCCAAACCTGACCTTTAAACCGACCCCAGACTCCACAAACACACACCCCACACAGCTCTGTTGTCAATATTTCAAGTATGAGTAATCTTTAAAATTATTCAGAAGTTTAAAGTGCAGATTAAAATCTTCATAAAACCAAAGTAATGGGAAGAAAAAAGGGAAAAAAAAATCTTACCAATATCGTGGATAACCCTCGCCGTCCACGTATCAAGCCAGACTGACCACGGAGCCGGGTGAGGCCAACGATGAGCGAATTCCACCTTCCCCCTCCCCCCCCCGCTTGTTCCCTCCCTCCCCCCACTAGTTCTCTCTCCACTACCTTGTCCGTTTCTAACACCTCCCTCCCTTCACACCCCTTCTTCCTCCATCCCCTCCTTCTCCCCTTTTCTTTCTTTTCCCCTCTTTATCCTTTCTTTATCCTTCCAATTCTTTGTCTTTCTCCTTCCTGAAAAACACGCTTCCTCCCTACCCCTTCCCCCCCCCTTCCCCCCCCCTCCCCCCCCCCCCTCCCTCCCCCATCCCCCCACCCTTACCTCCTCCCTCCTTCCACCCTTACCTCCTCCCTCCCCTCCATGCCCCCTTCCCTCTCATTCTCCCGTTGCCTCCTTCCTCCCTTCTACCCCCTACCTCCTCCAGCCTCCTCTTCGACCCCCTCCATCCTTTCCCCCTCTCGTTCTTCCAATCTCTCTGGCTTTCTAAAGTCCAAATTATACAGGCATTTACACACACACACACACTATCCATGGGATGATATTAATGGTTGTATGTTATGTTCATGAGAAGCTACAGAACATGGTGAATTGTTTTTGGCGTATCAGTTAAAACAAAGAATGGTGAGCGAATGGATGCGTGACCCGTTGCGTTGGGCAAATTTGGTCTGCCTCGACATTGCTACTCCTCACCCTGCCTAGGGTGGGAAATAAGGTCCGGATGATGATGATGCTGTATCATCTCAAATGGGCTTATCACGACCGCAATTACTATCACCAACCACCATCATTACCATTACTAACCACCACAATCACCATCACTACCATCACCAGCTACCACCATACCATTACCACCACCATCATGCGTCCGTGGCTAGAATTTTCAAGGGGAAGAGGGTCGTTTTCTGCTGAATCTGGACTTGCATAGCAGCCAGCTGGTCAAAGGTCTGTACATGTTTGCTATAGGGGTCTGGTGTATGCATAGGCGATGCTAAGCAGCACAAAACTTCTGAACAACGCAGAGTGACTTTTTGCACTGATATTTAAAATGAAGAGTGAGAAAGTGAACCTTTAAACAGGTGGGGGGGTCATCCGACCCCTCTCGATCGCCCTCTCCCCTCCAGCAGAGCAATAAGCTGTGGTCTCCAGAGAACATTATGAATAATAATAATCCTTATCTAGGGAGCAGTTGGTAACAGCTTCCAAAACAACGCCATTAAATTCATCTCTGGTCAAAGGGAAAGGGAAATGTCCACCCGAGCTAGGCCTTATTAGATCATATAGCCGTGATAGGAGGGCGCAACCCCTCCCGGCACGACAGCTACTGGACGTGGTTAGAACTCACGACTCTCGGGCTCCAAGTCCAATGCTCTACTACTGAGCCACCCGGTCCCCATCTCTGGTCAAATCACAGTGTAGAGACTCAAAATCCACAGTATGGCCACTTCTCACTGTCACATATGGATGTGTCCCACCTTCTTTGAATAGTACCTCAAATTCTGGGAACTTTTGCTACAGAAACAGTCCATTTAGCTTCTTGTGAGAGGAAAAGCTCACAATCCAAGATGAAATTCAGCTTCACTCTGGGATCACAATTTTGTTCCAGTTCACAACATTCTGCTACATGGTCAGCAGCTAGTGCATCGCTGTCCTCCTCCATGTGTTGGCATTTGCTGTCACTGGGTCCTGTATCATTGGTGGCAGTGTCGTTTGCGCCGCACTCAAGGTACTGCCATCCATGTTCATTTCTCGTGTTTGGGATTGTTCCTGCCCTTCCTCGTCACTCTCCGAGGTTGAGGGACTATCACAGGCGCCAGTCTGTCCCATCATGCTGTAGGAGTGATCAGAAGGGCAAGGCCCTCGGCGCTTACAGTGACGGTAGTATGTGGGCATTTCAGCATGCACACCCACACCCTATGACCGCCCAACAGGTTCGTGGGAACCGATGTATTGTGGTTGTGCGCCTCGCCACAGCAAGACTTGGAATAAATCGTGGAGGTTTTGGTTCATGAGTGTAAGCTACATTTGTGTTGTCTCCACACAGTTAACAGGGGAACCATAATAGGTCCACTTCATCCTGTGATCTGGTTATAATGGTTACCACCCAGTGTTGTACATGGTTTCTTGGGTTACAGGAAACCCTAGATTTGTCACTCAGTGTAGAAACACCATAGTTGGAAAGAAGTGATGAAAAGTGACATGCAGGAGAGGGAGAAGTAGGAAGAGAGGAAGGCAAACCCAGAATGATAAAGGCGAAGAAAGAAAGGAATAATGAAGAACTAGCACCAAACCATAATATGACTATATGGCACTGTAGTAGAGGGGAAATAAAGGCCAGAAGAAACATAGAAATATCAAGATGAGAGGTAGGACAGAAGAGCAGAAAAGGACGGCATGGAGAGAAAGACTGGAGACAAAAAGGCCTCTTTTAGTCGCCTCTTACAACAAGCAGGGATACTGGGGAAGTATTCTTTCCCCCCCCTCCCCAGGAGGACAAAGGTGAAGGAAGGAGCAGCACTGCATCAAGTGAGTGGATGATAGTCACCATCACCTACTGCTACTTCTTTTCTGTTTTCCACATATATTTTCTTGGCAAGCCTACCATTAACAATTCTCATTTTTCCATCCTTCTCATCTTTATTGTAATGTCTTTTTCTTTCCTGTTTATAAGTCTATCATTCTCTGATTTCAGTACCATAATCTTTTCTCAGTATCACTGGATGTGTGGTCTTTCAGTTCCTGTGTGTCTAGAGGAATGATACACAATCACTGGGAACCATTCTATTTTCCTTGGCTTCCTCGAGTTGGGTCTGGAACCTGTTGGAAAATCTCTTTATTCATCAGTGTCCTTAGGTCCTCATTCTTGCAGGGAGTAAACCTCAGGTTGTGGCATTGTGACTCTGACTCATCTTGTCAGTATCATTTCTGGAACCAGTCCAACTGCAAATTCATCAGGCACAAACAGAATCTAGGCCAACAGCAATGTGCCTGAGGGTGAGAAGAGAACTTGACTCCTCTCACACTTTCGCCACAGCATAACTGCTTTGCCTCCTACTCTCACTTTTTGACAGGGGTCTGTTCTCTTTTTTCACAAACCAAGAAGGCATGAGAAAGTGGTCAGGGATGAGAGAAATGGGTGAACATGAATACCTGTGATTTTAGCATACAAAAGTGCGTTGATTGGATGCAGGTCAGCATTGGTAGGTTGGAGGCATAGGTGGCACAAGTACAAGGCTATGAAGGATGAGGACTGCAAAGCTAGCAGGAGAGGAGAGGCATAAGCTGGCATGGGCAGGTATTGATGGGGTCAAAGAATGATGGAACAAGGAGTACAGATGAAGTGGCAGTAGGGAAGGTAGGCAGATATGGGATAAAAAACAGACTGAGGCCAGGTCAACAACTAGATGGCTGGAGCAACTGCAGTGCTGATGGATTGGAATGTAAGTATGGATATAGAGACATCTTTGCATAATCACAAATATCCTTGAGTCAATTCTGATTTTAAATTATGGTCTGAATGTGCATAGTTTAGGTACCCACCAACATCAGGTGTGCAAGAAGGCTGTTATAATATTGTACATACATACAAACACATACAGTATATATGGGAGTGAAACAGAGCTGTTAGAACTCATAACTAAAATCTAATGATATTTTGGAGCTACCTGGAAAATGTGTGGTTGAAATATATGAACAAGTGTGGAAACAAAATGACAAGAGATAGTAGGCCTACAGCTTACAGTAACAGTAGTAGTAGTTGCAACCACAGGTTCATCTGAATGGGAACCCATTGGAATGAGGAACTAATGCTGCAGCCCACCATCCTCCTTCCGGAAGGTGGAAGATGACAGACGTTTGTGTATCTGTGCAGGTGCATCGGTGACACTGCAGGAAGGCATCCCAATCTAGCACCAACAAAAAAGGTAATAAAGATAGTTAGGAGGAATGTACTGACATGGCTTAGGCATGAAACAATGTGTGGGGAATGAAAAGTTAACAAGAAAAACAGCATAAACATTACACAAACAGGAGGGGCACATGAAGTCTGAACATGGTTTAAAAATTAGGTGGAGTATAAGGACAGTCTGCAGTGGTTAGATGATATGGAAATTGTGGTGACAGAAAGTTCTGAATTCATTCCAACATCAGGCACTCCATATGAATTTTTAAACAAAATATCTAGTATGTCTATCATGTACACCAACAATATGTGCAACCTATGGAAGAGGGAGTATAGTATTCAGTGTAATAATCCCCAGAATTTCAAATCACTGGAGTGGATTTTTAGCCATTACTGCTATACAGTAGGTTGTTTAAATTAAGTCTCAACGCAACTTTCTTCATAGCGCTAACCATACTCTGAAGCAAATGGAACTTTTCAAAAAGCAGTCCAGTTAATGAATGGCACTCATCAGACAGTTCAGAAAGGAGCCTAATTTGTCCAGAGTTCACATATCAACTTGCTTTGGAGCCACAGTTTTTGTTACTGTGTAACTGAGAAGTGTGTCTCAGAATCTTACAATTTGGGGGCCACTGTACTGTACAGGTATAGTGAAAAAAAGTAGACCAATCTGAGCTACCATGATAAACAGAAAAGAAAGCACATATCACATAAGGAGAGTATAATGTTTACCAAGTTTTTACATGGCGAGATGGGTAGAAATGTGTGAGAACTGGGTGCAGGGGAGGTAATTGCTATGCAACCCCAGTCTGTCTGGGCGTATCCATCAACCACAGGGAAGCAACTGCCACTATAGGCTAATCCTATGCAGTAAACCAATGCTTTCCCTTGGAAGACAGTGCCTCACCTCAGCAAGGCATGGGGAAGAGTGTGGAGGTTTGGTTCCCAGATGAACACCACATTTGCATCTCTCCACCCAGCTAACAAGGGCACCACACCCCTTTACTGTATTTGGTTATATGTTTACCATCCAGCACTATCAATGATTTCCTGGGTTACCAGAAATAATTAGGCTTGCCACTAAGTGTACAGCCACCTGATGTGGAAAGAAGAGTAATAAAAAGTGACAGGATGGATGTGGGCAATAGGAAGAGAGAAGTGCTGACACATAGGAAGGTGACAGTAGGCAGCACCACTTCAAGCAAGTGGATGATGGTTGCCACCACATACCACCATGGGTACAGAAGTAAGTTGAGAAATGATATGGGTGTGAGCTGTGTAATCTAGCAGGATTTCAGTATGGAGTATGAAAGGAAATGCCAGGCTGTATTTGTTGAGCTCATCCCTCAAAAATTGTGTTATCAAAATTATTACTGCACTTTCTAAATAAAAGACACTGTATTACAATATAATGACATCAAGGATGGAATAAAAGGAAGCCATAATTATGTGGCTTTCCTTGCCTCCTTTATTACAGTAGATTAAATATCTACTGACAAATTGCTTTTTGGTTAACAATGATTAACATACACCAGATTCATCAAATTATTCTAAGAGTTTGCTAGTCCTTCCCTGTGCAGGAAGTTCAGGGTTTCAACCAGAGAGAATATCATTCAAATCAAGCCTCCTCAGTTTCGTTTCATTTTTGAAGGCTCCAACATGCTTGCATGCGTCGGCCTTGGTCACCTAATGGTGGCTCTCCACGCTGCTCGATCCCTGGCAGCCTCCCTGTTCAGTCCCTTAATCCTTAAGTCACACTTAATGACCTCGTCCCATGTCTTTCTCGGTCTACCCCTCCCAACCCCTCCCCCAATATTAACACCTCTCACCCTCTGTACCCAATTATCATCCCCCATCCTCTCCACATGTCCAAACCACCTCAGCCTACATCTCCTCATCACAACACCAATACACTCCAGTCCCATCCTACCTCTCAACTCTTCCATCGTAAACCCAGCCCCCCCAGGCCTTGCACACAGGGACGCACTGCACATCCACCTAATCATTGTCATTTCTGTACGTTTAAACCTGCGAATATCCTCTTCCTTTACTGCCCAGGTCTCACTACCAAACAGCATCACACTCCTAACACATGCTGCATACAAAGACCCCTTAGCACATAAGGAGAGTCCTCTCAATGTCAGGAGAGGCAACAGCTCCCTGAACTTCTTCCAACCACTTCTCACCCTAGCAACCGAGCTAACTCCAGCCCCACCTCCGGCACATAACATGTCTCCCAAATAACGAAACTCCTCCACACACTCAAGAGACTCACCTGCAAGTTCAACCCTCTCACGCCTAACAATCTCCACCTGCTCTCCCCGACACGCCGCACACATGAAATCAGCATCATCTTGCAGTCTACCTCTAATACCACTACATCTCTTGTGCACCCACTTATCACAAACACTACACAAGATGGAATTACTTCCCACACCCTTGTGGCAAACTGCACATGGCCACTCTCCCTCTGCCACCAACCCTAGATATCATCACTTTTGTTTTATCTGCATTTACCCATAAGCCCTTGTACCCCATACCATCTCTCCACTTCTCAAATCTTTCCTCCGCCTCCTTTTTATTCTCCGCAATCAACACCAAATCATCAACATACAACATCTCCCATGGGAGTCCATTTCTGAAGTCATGTGAGAGGGCTTCAAGCACCATGATAAACAACAAGGGACTCAAAACTGACCCCTGATGCACACCAGCGTTCACGGAAAACTCATCACTCAAAGCTCCATTCACTCTTACCTGGGTGCGAGCACCCATGTACATGACCATAACCACCCTAACCAGCCATTCTTCCAACCCTAGCTTTCTCATTGCCCACTTCACCACCTCTCTAGGGACTCTGTCAAAGGCCTTTTCCAAATCAACAAAAACAAAATACAATTCCCTTTTCTTTCCAATATATTTTTCCTGAAGCTGTTGAACAATGAATATGGCATCAGTGGTCTCCTTAGTATCCTCAGGTCTTATGCATGGCTTTTCACCCACAACACTATATATCACTGTTTCCACTCAAACATCCAAAGCTCTGAGGTGGCCAATTTATTTTTTGTTGAGTTTACTCCTAACAATATCCCTAAACTGAGTGAGGATCTTGTTCTCACGCTTCTGCCTCTCTTCCTTGCTAAACATAGCCAGGGCACGCTTTTCGTCAGCAGAATAAATCTGATTTTCTTTTCTCAGTCGCACAGCTTCCATGCGCCTATGCCGAGAGCCACTCATGACATATCCCACATCCTCAAATTGTGCGATCTCTTCAGAAGTGAGCCCAATTTCACCTCGACGGGGGATGCGCTTTCCTTCAGCCACATATGCCGCCATCGCTGCACCCTCACCTGGTAACAATGCCTATAACATAAGAAAGACAATGAGTGATATATTTTTTAGGATGGAAAAAAATAATAAATAAATAAAAAGTAGAAGAAAATTATGTAAACTGTACTCTCAGTTATTCCCACATAAAGTAGAGGGTCCCTCCTGCAACACTTCTCACATTCTACCTAGTGGAGTTGACTAATAAGTGCTACCATATCACATGAGAACAGCAATTAACTCCATATCCAACAGGGTAACAGGCAATCAATCCATCAGGTAATCAGCATGAAAATATTACTAACCCTTTAGGGAAGGCTGAAGATGCAGTGACTCCCCTTGCAACAAGAAAGCTGAATCACCTCCACCCTATTATCAAATAATGAGCCATCTAGTAAGCAAAATTGGCAAGAAACATCAGAGGTTGTGGCCAGAATGACTAAAGATAAGCAACGATAGATCATTATCAATCAGTCACCCACGTCATTGATCTGACAGAAGGAGTTTAGAAAACTGATGACATCAGAATGGCCACAAGGGTGGCAGAAGAGAGAAAGTAATTTCTGGTGATGTAAGATGGCTCAGATGAAAGGAGAACCAAAGAAACTCAAAAAAAAAAAAAAAAAAAAATCATCCTAAGACCTGAAGCAATACCAAATGAAAAGATAAAGTTCTTAGGTAACATCCAAATTTGACTGTAGAGATATGAAGGTAAACCCAACAGAACTGACAGCAAACTCCGAGAAGGACTGAAAACTGATGACACTGAGGTTAAGAATAAATTAACAATAACTAAGAAAGGTTCTCTAAAAATGATCATGCTAAACTTGAAATGAAGTGGGGAGACTAAAGCTGAACAGTACAATAATTCAGTTCATTCATTCATCATCCACTCTGGTAATGCCCTGTCAGGAGTGCAGGGGCCAAAAGCTAGTTTTTATTTATTTATTTTTAATATATTTTTTTTAATGCTAGGAAGACAGAACCAAAGGCCAGCCAGCCAATTGTTCAAAGACAAAACAAAAACAAGCTAACAGAGCCAAATTCAAGATCCATACTTTTCCAGATGCCTGGACACACTGCATTTGAAAGATTGGAGATCATAGGCAGCAAGAAATACAGACAGAGGAAGACAGTTCCAGAACTGACCTATTGCATATATGAAGGACAGAGTAACGGTTAACTCCTACATAAGAGAGTTTGACAGAAAAGGGATGAGACTTTGTTGCTAGACAGGTTGTGCAGCAGTGAAGGGATGCAAGCAGACAGTTCAGAAGAGCAGTGACCACTGAAGTAGCAGTAGAAAAGAGATAAAGATGCAACAGTGCGGTGATGAGACAGAGGTTGAAGGGAGCCAGGAAGAGGAGGAGTGTTAATGAGATGAAAAGCTTTTGACTCCACTTTATTGAGGAAAGGTGTATGTGGGAAGCCTCCCCACACGTGAGTTGTACTCTACACAGAGGCCAATAAAACCCATGTATTAAGTCAACAACTGTCCTGGGGTAAAGAAAGCACGAAGTCAGCATAGCGCACCTGTTCTCTTGGAAGCGCTTTTTACAAGAGAGGTAATATGTTCTTTCCAAGATAAATCCCGGGAGAATGAAACCCCAAGTATATTTAAAGATGATGCAGGATTAAGTTGGATATTGTTAAAAATTTGCGAGTACTCCTGCAGAAGATTCTGCCGAGTTGATAGATGTAAGAACCGAGTTTCTGATGCGTTAAAAACAACATGATTACTTTTACCCAATCAGAGATATGAGCCACGTCAGACATTAGGTGTGCCACAGCCTTATCCCTTGTTTGTTACTCATTCCAGACATTTAAGAATGACCAGGTGCTCACCCCTTCGTGGCATCAGAGTGCAAATAAACCCTAACCACCACTCAGATATAGACCCTTTTGGGCCACATCCAGATGAAGCATTTTAGATTACTAGACCACCAGGCATCGAAAACCTGCATGAGGGCACACAATGTCTTCTTTACACCACTGCAGCCTATGCTGAATTTACTATCATAGCTGGCACTGGAAAGGGATGCCTTCTCAGGGTGGCACTGATAACCGGTTGGCTCTGTTATCCCCAGGAGGACAGTGGACTGCAGAATGAGGGTAGCTTCAACCTGTAGTTCACTGGGTTCACAATTAGATGAACCTGAGGTTGCTGCAACTACTACTACTCACTACTAAGACTGACTGCTACTCTCTGTTATCTTTTTTTGTTTTGTTTTGTTTTATCTTGGGGGGAACAATCATGCAGGATTCTGGCCTTTGTTTCCTTCTTTGCATTAAAAAAAAAAAAAAACTACTACTACTACTACTATTACAACTATCATGGCTGTAGGTACCTGAAGCAAAAACTTCTGATGTACTGGAAGAGTGAAAATGAATCAAACCATATTATCACAGGCAAATCCCAGCTACGGTTAAAGAATACAGTTTTAACTTGCTTACCATGCACAGTGTATATACTAACCTTGCCATAATCCTTCTTGGAAAGAGTGACTTGTGGCTTAGGTACTGGACCAACAACATCCTCCTCTTCCTCTAGTTCTTCATCACTGTGTTCTGTGATTTTAATATATGAAATCAACACACCCTCAAATAATATACATGAGAGATAAATGTCTACTAGGGTAGGACCAAAGAGGTCATGCAAAAACAGCCAGAATTAAAAAAATTATACATAAGAATATGAAAGATCTCCAAAAGTTTAGTATGATCATTACTGATGAACCAGGGAAACAGGGAAGCTTTAAGACAACTACATGAAAACCAGGTATGGGCAGAAACTAAATGCTTATGGTACTCTGAAGAAGACTAATAAAGAAGTACCCAGTAACTTACAAACAACAAAAATGGAGAGATAAAACTGCATAATGTTTACTCAAAGCTTTACAGTAGTAGTATCAGGATCAATGTTCTGAAATGTGAAATGATCAACACAATGATCCACAGTATTAAAGCTAATTAAATCTTTGAAATGAATGAACTATGTATGTGTGGATGAAAGGATGAGAAGATGTATAATGGATGCAAGAGTATA
>JAGKTI010018169.1:0-17908 GCA_018397915.1 Birgus latro | reverse complement strand
CCGTACAACCCTGTATCATAAACCCTCCGTACAACCCTGTATCATAAACCCTCCGTACAACCCTGTATCATAATTCAACCCTCCCACCCCTGTATCATAATTCCTCCCTCCTTCCCCTGTATCACACTTCCCCCTTGTACAAACCTCCCACCTCCCTTCGTCATATGAACAACCTCATATAACTCCTCTCTTGTGTCAGGAGACACCATCTCAGCTACCCGGGGGAGTATTGTACCATTCCCGTTATAAGTATGTATTATCCCAGTTATGTGTATGTATATATGCCCCCCCCCCCCACTATGTGCCCCCACTAAAAGTGCTGACCTAATCAGTGCTCCCAGGCTCGAACAACCAGTAGCAGATGTAAGAGTCAGCACGGGGCTAACATTCATACAGGCAACATCCTGTCTCAGTGTTCCACAATTAAAGGCCGTAAATAGCTACTCCAGGACTTTCTTTACACGATCAAGGGGCTGTGGCCAACAGATGATTGAGGCTGGTCACTCTTATCTTAAATGTCAGAACCAACTTGCCTATCCCCGGGCTCCTACGCTCCTCTGTGGGGCGACATAGGATGGATGATGGATGGATGGATGAAAATATAATGCAGTATCCTGAATGAAGAAAGATTACGAACAATACAAACTCTGTCATATCCAGAGATTAATTTAAGGATAACATTTATTTTTAAAAATAATAAAAATGGATGAGGAGAAGGGATGGCAATGCACCCAACATAATCAGAACACGATTGAGGAAATACAGTGACATGTAATCCGATCCTTACATTTTTTATGGCAAACTTTTGCATAATGGTTGGTTGGTTGTTTTTTATACCATTACCATAACATATTTTGGGTACATTTTTGCTATACTCTAACGGCATATAACTCAGTTTAAAAAAGAATAGTAGAGTAGGGATTTCATGCCGTTAATTGCCTGGATCTTGGCTAATGATTGTTGGTAGACTGCCATCCCTATATCTTTGTACATTTTATTAATTTGGATACTTATTCTGCGGGCTATTAACAGCTCTGCGTAATAAAGGACCGAAGGCTTTTGTAGGCTCTTCTGCTTGACAGCGACGTAGTAATGAAGGAAATAATGAAGGCTGTGACTAACTCGCTCATGTCTGAAAAGTCTCTCGAGCTGCATGTAATGCTATGGAGAAATAAAAAGGAAGAGAATTGAGAGAGTGCAATACCCACTCCTTGCGATCAGTATGAGACCGATATTTTCACCTTGATCTGTAATCCTGATCTTTGATAGGTTGTTTTAATACCTGCTATAGTTCAGCTTTGCTTGACCATTAACCCTGCACTAAGTTTCGTTCAAACTGGATAAAAAATAACTGAAGTCTACCTTACCGGTTGAACTTGATAGTTTTTGAGTTGTTCATGAAACTTAGTAATTTAATCTTTGGGTGACCCTTAACCGTTCTAACAAGTTTAATGATTTTTTTTTTTTTTTTTTTGGTTAAAGCCGAAAGTTTTGACCACCTATTTTAAAAAGCGAAACACTTCACCCATTCCTTGCTGCCCATTGAGTCTTTTATTTAGCGTCTTTCTCTCATCTCTTCCTGACCACCTGCTTAATCACTTTCATCCAGCACATACTCCCTACCTCGGCCTCATTCAATCCCTCTCACTGAAGTCTATTTTTCTATATCTTTCCTGGTTTTATCGTTTATTTTAACAATTGGCTTTTGCTCTCCTTATTTAACACGTTAATCTACTCCCAACAGTACCTCGCTTCCCCCTGCAGCAAAGGCCCTCTCCCCACCCTGCTCTCTTTTTGGCATCGTCTATAACCTCGCGACTCAACAGCTGGAAAGGAGGCTAACATAAAACTTTATTCTTTTAGGCAAGATGGTCACTGTTACCACCTGCTTTCACTGCCACTGCTTGCAGCTGCAACTTTGTTTGCTGACTGCCCTATGCAAATAGCACGGGGATGGTGGGAAGTTTTTCCGACCATGGCTTGTTTTATTTATTATTTTTTTTTCGTGCAACCAGACGAATATGTGTTATCTAGCTGTCATGAGTAACTTAGTAGTGAAGGGGTATACGAGATGGTGTTATTACGTAACCTTGTTCCCTGGCTGCGCACACACGTCGACCACAGGTAGAAAACTGATTCTATGGGGCCGTCCTACATGTACAATACAGTGCGGACATCGTGTAGGGATCCAGCGTCACGTTGTGGTAGACAGCGCCTCACCAGGGTCCTTCCCGTGGCGAGGTGCAGGGAAATTGGTGAAGGTTTGGCTCTGGGTGGACAACGAAGCTGCTCCACTCAAGGTACACAGTGTCACTACATGTAGGCTCCCCGTCTACACCACGGGTAAGGGAGTGTGAGGGCAAAACGAGGTCAGTCCAAAAAGAAACAGAACTTTTTAAATGGCGTGCCAGTTAGCCAGTGTAGTGTTTTATAGAAGCTACTTTGAGCTTTAGTCTAACACTAGCTGCATCGCACCACATCAGTCATCGAGGTACACGCACTTGTTTGAACGTGTGTTTAATGCACTTTGTGATTTGTTGCAAGTTGAACAAGAGAGGACCTTAAAGAGCCATCAATTTGCGTGAATTTCTTTTTCATACTGGGAAAAACTTTTACAGACTTTTCAAATGTTACAACAGGCATATTAGGAAGGAGGATTGTTTGAGCTATAGGCAAAGTCACAAGTGATTCCAGCGGTTCAGATCAGGAAAAACATTTACAGAAGACGATCGTCAATCTGGACGGCCTTCCACGTCAAGAGGAGACGATCACGTTGAGAAAGTACGTGCTGTGATCCATGAAAATCGTTGCCTAACCGTCCGTGATGTTTCCAAAGGAAGTAGGCATCTATAAAAGTTCATGCCGCGCGATTTTAACCGAAAATCTGAATATGCTTCTTGTTGCTGGAAAATTTTTGTCGCATCTGCTGACTGAACAAATAGAGAATAGTATCAGTCAGTCAGGAGCTGTTTGATTGTTCGAATACCGCTAAAAACTTTCTGAAAAATGTCATAACAGGTGATGAAACGCTGGCTAAGATGTTGAAACAAAAACGCAGTCATTGCAGTGGGTTGGAGCATCGTCACATTAGCCAAAAAAACTACGTCAGAGTCGCTCAAATGTGTAGATGATGCTGATCGTCTTACTTTTATTGGAAATGAGTCATTCATCATGAGTTTGTTCCACCTGATCAGACAGTCAGTAAAGTTTGATTTAGAAGTCGTAAAGCCTTTGAGGGAAGCAGTGCAAAGGAAGAGGCCTGAGGCGTGGAAAAACAAAACCTGGATGCCGCACCTGGATAATGCACTTGCTCACGACTCGCTCCTTATCCGTTGTATTTTGGTGATGCATCAGGCGACTGTCATTCCCCAGTCGCCTTTCTTTCTGGAGTTGGCCCTTGCAGAATTAATATTTTTTTTTTTTCCCAGAGTTGAAAATACTGTAATCTACCCTGAAAGGTCGCCGATTTCAGACGAGAGCAGAAATAGAAGAAAATTCGCCAAGTGCACTAAATACACGTTCACTCAAGCTCGTGTACATCGATGACTATGTGACGTGCTGAGATGCGGCTAGTGTTAAAGCTGAAAGTCGCCGGTACGCAGTGCTCCCGTAACGATCACGTTAACCGGCTAGTTTGTGCGCTGTTTAAAAAGGTCTGTAACTTCATCAGATGTAAATGTCTCTCTAAAACTAACCAAAACTGTAATGCAGGAACCTAAGTATAATATACCATATCATCGTGCTCAAGGAATTAAGCAACTATCGTACATACCTTTTTGCATCAATTTTTTATTTGCTTTTATTAGGCAATGCGATTTTTCTGCATTACTTTATATGATTACTTCCATCCTTTTGGCAGGTTCAAAATATCCACGTTCTTCATCACAAAATGTGTGTGTGTGTGTGTGTGTGTGTGTGTGCGTGTGTGTGTGTGTGTGTGTGTGCGCGCGCGCATGCTTGGTGACCGGGTTAGTGGGTGAACAAGTGGGGCAGTTCGTGTGAGTGGAATGGGGTGGGTGGAGAGGGTGCAGTGGGAAAGATGGGTTGTTGAGTGAGTGTACAGGTGCAGTGTTGCCAACTCCGAATTTCAAAACCCGCTAGACTGGATCCCCAAACCAGCTAGGTCTGGGCAAAAACTTGCTAGATTTTAAAATGTTGCCTTTATATAAAATATACTAAGAAAACGATAATTCACACAGTTTGAGAAACTAATGAAGAGTTAAATGTTTCATAATTCGATTATCTCTTACATAACATATACAGTATTGTTAATTCCTTAGTAATCAGTTCACACCATTAATATCAGTACATTTTTGTCACTTACCTTCTAAACAAACACTTGTCTGATGGATCATCGACAAATTCATTTTCGTGGAGGGTCTCAAATGAGTTTTGGGTTGGGACGTGCTAGGCTTTGCAAGGGGATGTACTGCTGGATGTTCTGGTTCTTTTTCACTGTAGGCTTCCATAGTTCCAATCATTTTTAAGACATCAGATGGTAGCTCATAGTTGTAACAACAATTATCATTCCTTCCTAGACCTGCCCTGATCCCGAGAATGCCATTAGCCATTCTGGTTTCCATTCTATTTCTCAGCTTACTCTTGACGATAGCCATTTAACTGAAAACTCTTTCTATCTCAGCATTTGAGTGAGGTAGAACAAGGACTGATGATGCAAATTCCACAAGCTCCTTGAGGGGTTTACAGTTAGAGGCATCTCTGTACTTGTGAACTTCACTCCAAAAACTGTGTTCTTGACCTCTTGGTAAGTGTTAGATTCTGCCACTGGTTCTCGGTAACACTTATCTGGTCTGAGAGTGTCTGCAATAACTCCAATAACTGAGACAGAGGCTCCTTAACTGCATGTAAAGCATTACCCACTGATAGGTAGAGACAGCTTTTCAAGAACTGTGATGTTA
This sequence comes from Birgus latro, assembly GCA_018397915.1. NCBI lineage: Eukaryota > Metazoa > Arthropoda > Malacostraca > Decapoda > Coenobitidae > Birgus > Birgus latro. The sequence continues at coordinate 12,989 of JAGKTI010018169.1, read as the reverse complement.
CTGGGAAGCCTTTGTCGAATTTCATGCACTAATACAGTAAGGAACGTGATACATGTTTCTCTTAGTGACTTTTCATCTTGTGAGGAAAAACCATGTACTTTTTTTCTCAAAGTCATGCCTCAAGTATGGTTTTGGATCTATGACATCTTCAAAATTTCCTTCTAAAGGGTCTAATCTGGATGTTGGGATGACAATTTTCCCAACGAGGGACTTGACTAACATGACAAGGTCATTTAAAAGTCTTGTTCGGTGAGCCTCATTGGATTCAATAGACTTATTCACTCGTTGGTGTCTTTTAAGACAGGCAACATAAATATGATGTCTGCCAGGTTTCTATGTTCACTGAACGTGGAAAACAACATGTCAACTGTGTAGCACTTTTCACTTGTACGTACCGAACTATGTTAAAGTGAGTCTTGAGCTCTAGCCACTGACTGTAAACTCTCTCTACAGCAGTTTCAATACACAGTCACCTACAGTAGTTTGGCAAGACTGAACAATCTTCATGGGATCATGGTTATCACTGATTACATTGTAGAGTTTCTTATAAGCTACCTGTCTTGTGGATGATCTAGCAAACCAACTGTATGTTTCACCTACTTAAAATTCTAGATTTCATGGTAATGCTTCAGCAGTGACTGCAGACACAGCTAACTGAAGTGAGTGGCAGACACAACAAACTAAAATGAGATCTGGCACTTCAGCTTTCAGCTTTTGATACACTCCATTGTTGATACCCACAATACCACTTGCATTGTCAGTTCCAATGCCTCGCAGATTCTTCAAACTCAAGCCAAGATATTGTAAAGTTCCCTTCAAACTACTGACAATTCCAAATGCATTGCACTCATCTAGTTCAATAAGACTTAGAATGGTATATATAAATTTCCCCTTCAGTTCATCAGTGTGGATGGCAAACTGAGTGAACCTTTCCATTTGAAGGTTGGATTGAAATAATGATGTGTCATGTCTCCATGGTTGTTCAGTCTGTATATGGATGGGGTTATAAAAGAGATACAAGGTCGGGCAGTGGATGTTGGAGTGGCCCTAGTGAGAGAGGGCAGTGTTTGGAAACTCCCTGTACTGTTGTTTGCAGATGATATTGTGTTGTTGAGCGAAGACGAAGGGGAGCTGCAAGGCTTGGTAGATGAGTTTGGGAGAGTGTATAAGAAACGGAATCTAAAGGTGAATGTAGGGAAGAGTAAAGAGATGGTCTTCGAGAGAAGGGAAGCCAGAGAATGTACAGTGAGATTGGATGGGGAGGATATGGAGAATGTGAGTGCATTTAAGTACTTGGGTAGTGTGATTAGTAAGGATGGAAGTCTGGAGGGTGAAGTGCTTGAAAAGGTGCAGCAGGGAAGGAAGGTTGCTGGTTCGTTGAAAGCCGTGATAAGAAACAGGAAGGTGAGCATGGAAGTGAAAAATTTGTTACATGACAGTAGTGTTACCAACTCTAACATATGGAAGTGAAGCTTAGACCCTGTTGGAAGGACAGAAGTCAAGAGTGACAGCAGTGGAAATGAGTTATTTGAGAGGAGCATGTGGAGTCACATGGAGAGACAGACTAACAAATGAGGAAGTGAAGGAGCGCTGTGGTGTGGATGTGAACGTGATAGGAAGCGTTAGGAGAAACACGTTAATGTGGTTTGGGCATGTGGAGAGGATGGAGAGTGAAAAACTGACGAGGAGAGTGTATGTGAGTGAGGTGGAGGGGGCGAGAGGGAGGGGGAGGCAGAGGATGAGATGGAGGGATGGAGTGGAGAGGTACATGAGAGAGGGGGGTGTGAGTTGGGAGCGGGAGGCGATTTGTCTGTGGCCACCCTGTGCGGGATTGAGGCGTCTGGCAATAGATAGATGGATAGATAGACCTCATCATGGTAAATTATAGCCAGACCCAGATATTTGTGAATATTTATATAAGTGGATTCATCAATAAGTAAACTATAATGCCTTTCTCCCAATGCAGCTGTCACATCTGTCATGAAATGAGGGTATATAATTTTCTTAAGTTTGCCACTACACTTTGATCTTTTCATCTGTACCATGGTCATTATCTTGCTATCTGTGAAACAACCTTTGCACAAATTGTTCAAGTGATCACATGATGCAACTGCCATATGTGCAGCTACAAACAGCCATTCGGCCTTCAGCTATTTGTGATTCAGTCGTTTTTCTAAGAGGTTGGGATGGCACTGCAGGCTGTATAGTTTTGAAAAGGCTGGTGCATTTCCTATGTGTATTTTGGTACTGGCATGGCCCTTCAAATGACAAAGTTCTGGTGCTAGTAAACAGTGACAGAATTTGCACTTGGGGACATTTTCCCCTTGGTCTGTCTTATGTTCTGTTAACCAGTCTTTTAACTGGGAGTCTTTCAGCCACTCCCTACGGAATTTCTGATGTTACTGAGGCTTCGGCATTTTTGTGACAGTTAACCTGATTACAGACCGAAGAAATAAATAAAAAGTAGTACTGCCTTCATTTTTCCTTGGGCACAATAATCAGTATCAAGATCTGGGTATACAACAGGGTATTCGATTTGTATGGGAAAATTAAAAAAAGGAATTACTTATCTCGCGCTGTAATTAGTCATGAATGCATGTAAAAAGTGAATGCATGTGATTTACATACCTCGATAAATGATGATGTGTTCAAGGAATATTGAAAGCAACAGTATATCCGTCACAATCAAAACTGTAAACTGACTTTATTTCTTCCTATGCCGGGTATCTGTGTGGTTCTTTTAAGTCGAATGATGCGTTCAGACTGAGGCCGAAACCTGACATATTCTGATGCAAAGCGTCTAAACGTCCTGATGGCATGAAAACTGGAGAAAAGAACACCTTTTCTCATGTGGTTATGTTGTGGAACCACTGGGTTCTCGGTATCACACATAATGCAGGTGATGGTGAGAAGGTAACAGAATGTGAACCAGTGAAATAGTATGTTCGTTGTTGAATTTCAGTTCCGACCACACGATCAAGTAATTTGTGCGGGTAAAAATAATTTCTGGCCTGTGTGTGTGCGCCCTTACGCCATTCCATCAGGTCTCTTGTTCTATGCTGCTCCAGCCAAACATTATTGCTTAAGTTTATGGTTTTATTCCGTTCCCTTGTTTCTGTTTGGTATTTACTTGTAGTTATGGGCTTGTTCTTTCGTACCTTTAAAAGTTCCTTTCTGTTCACAGAAAGGTTGTTGTTGATTTGGGGCGGGTTTCCTCCCTCCTACTCCTTCCCGCGAAGGACGCCTTCCTGCGGTGACGCCGACGTACCAGGGCGAAGGACCGACTCAGATGCATGAACAAAAGTCCCTCAGATCTCCTCTGCCTCCTGAAAGGATGTTGATAGGCAGGCCAGTGGGAACATGTTCAGATGAAATGGGAAATTCAGCTACTACTACTACTACTACTACTAGTAGTAGTAGTAATACTACTGTTATTAAGAATAAACTAAAGTTCTTCACCGTTTCTAGGTGTGTGTTTTCCTCGATTTGCTTGTCACTGTCACGTCTGATGTATACTACCACCTGAATTCTCGCGACTCTTCGATCACTTGCTGTGTTTACTCTGTTCACCAGTGGTAGGTGGTGGCAACAATCATCCACCCATTCGATGAAGTGTTGCCCACTTCTTTCTTCCTTCTGTTATTGTGTTTACCCACCTTTCTTCCTGTTTCTTCCATCCTCCCTGTCACTTTTGATTACTCTTCTCTCCACTTCACGTGGCTTAACAGTAAGTGACAATCCTAATGGTGCCCTGTAAATTAGGAAATTATTTACTATGCTGGGTGTAACCGTACAACTAAATAATAGAATGATATAGAGCCTACTATGGTGCCCCTGTTAAATGGATGGAGACGCAAATGTTTCGACCGTACGGTAACCAAAATTCCACACATTTCCCCTCTCCTAGTTGTGGCGAGGTGCTGTCTGCCATAAGAGAACATCGGTTCCCTGTACAGAACAGTCCGACGGGGACAGTTGCTTGCCTCCGCGTGATGGGTCTGCTCGGCCTGACAGAATGGTGTTACTCAACAACAACAACCCTGCTCGCTGTAGTTACATCGTTCAATGTGACATCAAGGGTTTTGTCAGTGACGATGATCATTACAATGATTACCACAAGCATTTTGCCTCTAGCATTCCGGTTTGCCGTTGTTGAAAGTTTTACAACTCATCCAATCCTACGTTGCCCCATGAGAAGCGTAGGAGCCCTGGGCTAGGCAAGTCGGTCCTGACATTTAAGATGAGAGTCACCAGCCTTACTCATCCCTGAGTGGCATTACGTGAGCAGTAACCCCAACCATCCCTTGGATAGAAACCTTCACCGGCTCAATCCGATTGGAGAGCGGTAATTACCCACTAAACCACCAGGCGCCATAATTTGGTTATATAATTACCATCCAGCGTAGTAAATGGTTTCCTGGTGTACAGAAAACGATTTGGCTTGTCACTCAGTATAGAGTCACCCACAGGCAGAAGGAAGAGGAAGAATGAAGGAAAGAAAGACAGAAGAGGAAGTGTAAAGTCACCCGTAGGCAGAAGGACGAGGAAAGAATGAGGGGAAAAAGAAGAGGATGGAAGGAAAGAAGGATGGAGGAGAGGAAAGGGCAGACACCTGAGAGCAGCAGTACATCGAGTGAGTGGATGTAAGTGCCCCCACCTACCACAAATGGATGGATGGATGGATAACATATATCTTCCTTGCCAAAACTTTAGCAATAATGGCTCTGCGAGCGCCATGGGTTTAGTCCATTTTCATAGCTTCTTGTAGACTTCATAAAACTTTCTTGTTTCTTGCTCGCCATGGACGGATGTTGGGGAATAGAAAAATATTATATTTATTTTGTGACTTCTTTAGTTTCATTAATAGGCCTGGTACTTTCATCTGTACATAAGGCACCAGTATTACCACTTCAGTGCTTATTGACCATTACATTTTACCATTCTGTTCTCGTTTGCCTCTGTAGTGCAGTGCGGCGAAATCCTCAGATTCACCTGGACATTTAATCCAGCTAACACCTATGATATCCTAGTTTTCATCAATCAGTTTTTCAGAAAGAACAGCTAAATTAGCTTCTTTACCAGGAATATGGCCTAGTACTGTGCAGTTGCAAGGACATATTGACATCAGGAACGGGATGCAGCTGGAAATGGAAAAAGTGGCAGCGGTGAAAGAATATATTATTTTAAAACTAATGTAGTTCGTTTCATAATGCTCAGTGAGTAATACCACACCCAAATGATAGCCTATCGTTTGAAAATTACCAGTTTCAAGAGGATTACTAAATATTATAGTACAATTACCCTTTACTACTAAACCAGTAGAAACTCAAGCTAACAACAACTATAACAACAACAAAAGAGTAAACAGACGAACACGGGATCAGAAAGAATAAATAACCACAACGAACACTCAGACAGAATAAGACTTACCAAACGACCAAAGGAAACATAGGTACTCTATCACTATAAACTTACTGAGGAATACACTCAGAAGGAGCAGCAGGTAAAGTAAGGATGATGCTGTGTGTGGACAGCTGTGGGTTTTGGTGGGTAGCAATAAATGTCACCACCATAGTACTTCAGTACTACACAGTACTGACAAGTGACAACCAGTGGAGGCCTGACAAAGAAATAACTGAGAGCGCTTAATTTGGCTATTAATAAATATAATTATTTTACCAGCACAAAAGGAATTATCAAGTAAACAGGCCGATTGCATGGAATGATACAGGGTTTCCAATTCACCAATAGACTGCTGCATGTATTTGACTGAATCTTTGCAATAAGTGCAACGCACATTATCACAGTAGCAGAAGGTAATCCTGGCAATCTTGACAAAAATATATAATATCGAAGGAAAACCCGAAGTCACAAACGACGATACTCACGATAAACTTCGTTGTAAGTCAAAATAATACACAATTAACCAAAGTGATTTCCAGGGAATTTTAATCGATCTTGAGTGATTATTGCTTTTCCCTACTGTAAACAAGACGTGTTGGCTTTGCAGGTTGTGGTAAAAAATTTAGTTCAATGGACATGAGTGCTGTGGAACTTGTATTTATTAGAGGGCCAATGCAGTAGGACATGATGGAGTCATGCATGTAATCAGACAAACAGCTGGTATGTTTGCCGAAACTTTCCTAATTACATACTTGTGTCACAGTTAATTTTGACATTTTATTTCTCGTGATGAAGTGCCAGTATTCAGGCAGAATCCACCAAACAGCTGATGCATAGAGATAAACGTAATCATTGTCTTACTGTGTACAGCAACACCTAAGTTCATGAAACTGTCAGCATAATTAATGGTGCAACATCCGGAACTAACATAGAATGCTTCAGTGCCCCGGACCTCTGTTTACAGAGCAGCATAATTATCAACTTTTGGTGCTACTTCATATTATTTCTGGCTCACCTACCCCGTCACATCCACTTTTCTCTCTTCGTCCTCAGAACTGTGAGCTGAACAGTTTCCTCGCTGGCAATTGCTTTTATTCTCTTCCTGCTAACTGATCAATATCTTATCAACTGATTACAACAGTAGCATGGTACAAATTACGTCATCATGTCGAAGGGGTTGTTGTTGTTGCTTAACCGTGATCATTTTGGCCGGCCAGAACCACTAACTACAGGTAAGGAGCTGCTTCTCTGAGGCCGTCCTAGAATGTATAGTACATACATTATGCAGGGATCTGACGTCCTGTTTTGGAAGATAGCGGCTCTTCAGTATCCAACCAGGATCCTTCCCACGGCAACGTGCAAGAAAAAATGGGAAAGATTGCATACCGAATAGACACAGCAGCTGCTCCACCTCTGTTTCACAGTGCCAAATCGCCAAGTCGAAGGGACAGTGCTGACAAGTGGAGAGGACTGTGAAAGAACAATGAGTTTCAGTGTCACATTTAACCTAAGTTAACTGATCGTCATCATCATAAACATCTTTGTCAGCCAATAGGAAATCGGACATTCAGTTTTTCCTGCTTTATTCAAAAGTTCTTATTATGTTCCATCCCAGCTCAGCAAAATTTGACCTCATAGTTTCTGTGAGAAAAAAAACGAGCGTCCTAGATACTCCTCACTGTAAGTTATCTAGGTTTAACAGAGGTAAATTTGCATAAGTCTCGTGAGTAAATCAAGCAATTAAATCCCCTAACTCACCTACAAACACCTCTCATATACTAGCTAGTTCCCTAAGATTTGGCCAAATCAACAAGGTCACTTAGCTACGTATTGAGTCGAACAACAAGATGACGACGGGCGTGCTGTTTCGGTCTTTCCTGGGCAATCAGGCGTCCTTTGGGGGTGTATGTACAATACAGGAGTTTAGCGCAGCTACTGACGGAGTGAAATCTACTCAAGGAGTGTGCAAGATGGCGAGCTTCTTGTCCCTCATAGGATAGAAGAGTTGCCAACTATTGCTTAATTACGTCAAATACAGCTAACTTACTCCATAAAATATACAAGGTGAATCTAACTTAATCTAATCTTAGTTTTAATTAAACTAAACAAGATATTCCCCCTTTTCTACAGATAGATATACTGTATATACATTAAAACTGGCCTCCCGTTTGATCGTGGGCTTTTTCATCCTTACCACGTCATCCACGCAGGCGCAGTTTAGGTCAATGGAAAATTCTCCAGTTTTACATTATGTACATAGTTGTCTACCAATGTTAAACGCAGTAGCATTTAATTTATTAATAATAAGAATTAACAGAACGTAATCTCTGGGTTTTTAAACCTCTCAAGTACGTTTTCCTCTGCTCTTTAACAATCGACAACTAAAGTAAAAAGCACAACAGCTCGGGGGAAAATATTTCCCACAGTTTTGGGGCCGGGCGAAAAATGATACGCTGTATCATGTAATATGTCCCTTTGCCCAAAGCTCTCTCCACTGATCTCTAGAGCCCTGTGCCGCGACCCTTCTAGGTCGCACATCTTGACCCAATGATTCTTCACCATCCTCTGTTTCCAGGGGAGCCGTTAATTCTAGGGGCACCAGTTTATCTATCGTTTTCATACTGAGATGTCCCCTACATTTAATTTTTACAAGTCTTAGCACCCCCTCTGAGTCTGGATGTGTGGAAATCACCTTAGCTAACGGCCACTGGGATCTTGGTTGTTCGGTTTTCACTAAGACCACATCTCCTATATTTATAACTGATTTGTTGCTGGCCGCCTGAGCCCCATAATATCTTTCTCTTAGGCTCCAGAGATATTCTTCACTCCAATGTCTATTCCAGATGTCCAATACCCTTTTAAGACGTTGGTATCCCTCGCGCAGATGTTGTCCTAGTTCATTAGTTCCAATTGTAGGATCATTTATTTCCTCCTGGATATCCACACAAGGTATTGGATGAAGTTTCCTGCCATGCAACATGTGAGCAGGTGTCAATGCTTCAATTCCAAGGCTAGTATCATCTAAATAGGTTAATGGTCTATTATTAATCCTAGCCTCAATTTCAGTTATCACCGTTCTCAGTTCCTCTCTGGTGATCTTAGTTCTGTGTAGAGTTTTCCTTAGGCAGTTCTTTACTATTCCAATCATTCTTTCTGTAAATCCATTTTGCCATGGTGCTCTTGGAGCAATGAACTGCCAGATACAATTTCGGATTCCCAGTGCTGTCTTAACCTTTGGGTCATTCATTATGTTCAAAAGTAAAGGTGCTGTTCCAACGAAATTAGTTCCGTTGTCGCTTATTAATCTGGTAGGACAAGACCTTCTAGCAGCAAATCTTCTAAATACATTCAGGAATGTCTCTGAACTGAGATCTTCTGCCATTTCTAGATGGACTGCCCTCGTGTAGGTGCAAGTAAACAAACATATATACACCTTATGGGGAGTTCCCTCACCCGTAACAGTTATAGCCCCTGTGTAATCAACTCCAGTTACCTTGAAGGGCCTACTAACATTCACCCTATCCTCTGGTAAAGCAGGTGGTCCTGGGTAGTCATATGGCCTTTGCTCATACCTCCTGCATATTATACAGCCTTTGAGATATTTCTTTACAACCGATCTACCCTTAGGGGTCCAATACCTTTCGCGGACTCGGGCCAAGGTCTGTGGCACACCTCCATGAAGAGTCAAGTCATGGGCTTCCTTTACAATTAACTCTACAAAATAATCTTTCTTGGGTAGCAGTATAGGATGTCTAGTTTGGAGAGGTAAATCAGCCTTTATTATTCGGCCACGGCATCTAATCAGACCCTTTCCGTCTAAGAACAATCCTAAATCTCGGATCAATTTGTTCTTATCAGTGCCTTGACATAAAAGCTTAAAAATCTCTCCATAATACTTCCTTTGTATCCTTCTCACCCAATATTCCATGGGATCAAACTTCTTAAACCCCACTTTCTTATTCAAAAATCTAACAACTAACCTAGTGGTATTAATGAGTTGTTTTATAGATGAGAATCTGCTAATGTCAATTATTTCTGGCTCAGGTACTACTGGATCCAAGTTTACAACACTAACCTCAGCAATACTATACAGTTTTTGCTCAGGCCAATCCTTAGTGAGTAACCATTTAGGACCTTTAAACCACAAGTCATCCTTGATCAGTTTCTTTACTGTGGAACCTCTTGAAAGTAAATCAGCTGGATTTTGTTTAGAGGATACATGCATAAACTTAAATTTAGAAGACATTTCTCTTATAGTCTTCACTCTATTGCGGACAAAAGGAATTTTACTGTCATCCTTTCCTATCCAGTAAAGACAAATTTCACTGTCAGTCCATATATAAATATCCTCAAACTGAGTATCCAGAGTAGTGGTTAGATACCTGGCCAATTTAGTTCCTATCTCTATGGAAGCCAATTCCATTTGAGGTAGGGTTCTTCCCTTAATTGGTGCAACTCTGGCTTTGGACATAATAATTTTACTGTCATGTCCTGTTGCACAATAAGCTACTGCTCCATATGCCTTCCGAGAAGCATCACAAAAAATGTGTAAATATGACTTCTCGTTACTGTTTATCATCCTGGGAATACATATGCTTGATGATTTTTCAAATTCCTTCCGAATCTGTTCCCACTGTTCAGCATACGTTTCACCTAATTCTGTGTCCCAGTCTAACTTTTCTCGCCAAGCCTCTTGCACTAAACATTTTCCCCTAATAACTATAGGACTGACTAATCCTAATGGGTCAAATAACATGGAGACCTGACTTAACAGGGACCTCTTGGTGAGAGTGACATCGGAGAACTTAATCGGCTTTAAACTTATTTCATCAGCCTTTGTATCCCAGTTAAGACCCAACACATTTTGAGTTTCGGGAATGTCAGTATTTGGATAGTCCTTTTGTATTTTATTCCTCAAAAGCGGTGAATTTGTATTCCAGCTCTGCAGCGGCAAATTGCCTTCCCACATTCGGAATTGGCTACTTCATAAGCCTTCAATACTTCCGTCTCTGTATCAGCAACACCTTGCAAATTATCCATGTAAAAAGCCTGCCCTATTTCTGGGCATTTGGCCCTTTCAAAATGATGCTTCAATGTGTTGCAAAGTAGGAAAGGACTAGCACAAGAGCCAAAGAGCACCGACCGGAAACAGTAGGTTTTCAATGGACTATCCTCAATTTGAGGGTCTTGAGGCCAGAGGAATTTTGTAAATTTCCTATCCTCCTCCCTCAATCCTATTCTGAGAAAAGCCTTACTAATGTCTGCTGTAAAAGCATAAGGTTTCTCTCTAAATCTTAGTAATACATTCCCTAACTTCTCTGTCAGTGTAGGTCCACAGTATAGGCAATCATTTAAGCTGGCTGACCCCTTGGACGCTTTACTACTACAATTGAAAACTATCCTTATGGGAGTTGTTACTGAATCTTTGCTTACAGCATGATGTGGTAGATAATGTCCCTCTTTATGGTTAACAGGGACTTCTAATTCTTCAATAAATTTATTCTTCATTTGATCCTTTATAATATTATCATATATGGTTAAATGTTCTGGGTTGTTTCTCAACTTCCTTAGAAGAGAATTTAACTGAGCTTTAGCTGCTTGGAAATTTGTAGGTAATTCCTAATGGTTTAGTTTCCATGGTAATCCTACCCAATACTGTCCATCCTTAAATTCCATAGACTGATTACACAAATCCAAAGTTATTTTATCTTCAGGGGTTGGATCTTCAGTGTGTATTCCTACACTGTCTAGGTCCCAAAGTTTGTGTACAGGTTCAATTTTTTCATCCAACAAGTCATTTATCTGAGTAGGTTCTAATTCTGCACCTATTCTAGCTACCATCAATGACTGTGTGGGGGTAACAAAGACTGAATCTACTAATTTGGCATCTCCTTTGTCCTTCTTAGGAAAAGGCAGTTGACCCATAATAAGGTTACCTCCTGGACTCTTGAACAACTGTACTTTATTCTTCTTAAAGGTCCTGTGTAAGAATCTTCCACAGTAATCTGATCCAATTATCATTTTTATGGGACCCACAGTATCTGATTTTACATTATGTTTTGCCAATCTTATCCCTGAGCTTTGCAAATTATCAGAGGTTTCCTTTAGTCCCTTTATATAAATACTGGTTTCCATCTTATCCAGTACAGCTGCTGTTATACGACATTTATATCTGCCAAGTTGTATTAAGGGTCTAACTAAATCAAAGGACTGTGCTTCTTTAGTAGTTAAGAACCCTCTAATGGCTAGATTTACCTTGCCAACAACAGGTAACTTTAATTTATCTACAATGTCTGCAGAAATGAAGGTTTTCTGTGCACCTGTATCAAAAAGAGTACATACTAATATGTTCCTATTTTCACCCATTACCTTTACATCAGCAATTGGAACTGCAGCTGGCATCGTTACTGGAGTATTTGCTTCCGCAACTGTCATATTGACACTTGCAGTTTTAGGAACCTCATGTTTCATTATCCTTGGACACAAAGCACTATGATGATTGTCCTTTTTACATTTGAAACAAAGATTTAGTTTAATTTTACAGTCAGCGGAACCATGTTCGGTATTCATACAAATCATACAACATCCCAATTCCTGAAGTCTCACTATTCTAGAAGCATAATCAGGATACTGTTGGCAAGATGCACTGGAATGTTGTTCACCACAAAACACACAAACCTTCTTGTCCTTTACCATGAAAATTTTTACCTTCTTACTTTCATCAGCTTGTCTATCCCCTGTCTTTATTAATTTATCCTCAGACCTTAAAGAGCTAAGAAAAGTACCTATCTCGTCCTTAGGTACAGCCTTCCCTATTCTTGGCTTGGCTTTCCCAGCCAGTTGGTTAGTGGTTCTTTTCCTTATTTCAGCCTTTGATTTATTTTCAACAGGCTTTACTGTTCCTTGCAAGTGTTTACAGAGTTGCATCAAGCCTTTCTCAATCTCCTCACAGGAGAAATTATCCTTCTGGTACCTGCCATACAGAGCGTCCTTAGTTCTTGGTAGAAGTTTTAAGGACACAATTCTAGAAAGCACCCAGTCTGCTGCCTTAACATCTTCGTAAGTACCTAAGGCCTTTAAATTACAACCTATCGCAATCCGAAAACTTTGCAAGGACTCAAAATCATGTTTAGGAATGGGTAGTTCAATCAGAGCCTTTAATAATTGGGTAATGGCTTGCTCCTTATCTTCATAATTCTGCTTAAGGATAGCCAAAGCTGCCTCATAATTGCTTTCCTCCACAGGTAATTCCTTTATCAGTTTGTAAGGCGTCCCTTTGACCTGTCCTAACAGATATGCGAGCTTGCTCACATTAGGGAGATCTGTTCTGTCATGGACTAAGTATTTAAACTGATCCCAAAAGGATTTCCAATTCTGCTCCCCATCAAACTCTGGAAGCGCAATTTGCGGTAATGCAGCTTTACTTGATTGTTCCACAGCTTTTGTTCCGTTGATAATACTGGCTAATTTAAATTCAACCAGCTTCACTAATGATAGATATTCCTCCAATTTACCTTCAAATTTGGAGGTTTCTGCTTCCAAAAGATCTTTATCATCAGCTTGTACGATGGCTGCTTCCAAGTTAG
>JAGKTI010018168.1:0-13209 GCA_018397915.1 Birgus latro | reverse complement strand
CAGGGACACACTACACATCCACCTAATCATTGTCATTTCTGTATGTTTAAACCTGCGAATATCCTCTTCCTTTACTGCCCAGGTCTCACTACCATACAGCATCACATTCCTAACACATGCTGCATACAAAGACCCCTTAGCACGTAAGGAGAGTCTTCTCAATGTCAGGAGAGGCAACAGCTCCCTGAACTTCTTCCAACCACTTCCCACCCTAGCAACCGAGCTAACTCCAGCCCCACCTCCGGCACATAACATGTCTCCCAAATAACAAAACTCCTCCACACACTCAAGAGACTCACCAGCAAGTTCAATCCTTTCACGCCTAACAATCTCCACCTGCTCTCCCCGACACGCCACACACATAAAATCAGCATTATCTCGCAGTCTACCTCTAATACCACTACATCTCTTGTGCACCCATTTATCACAAACACTACACAAGATGGAATTACTTCCCACACGTTTGTGGCAAACTGCACATGGCCACTCTCCCTCTCCTCTGATTGTACTGCCACCAACCCTAGATATCATCACTTTTGTTTTATCTGCATTTACCCTTAAGCCCTTGTGCCCCATACCATCTCTCCACTTCTTAAATCTTTCCTCAGCCTCCCCTTCATTCTCAGCAATCAACACCAAATCATCAGCATACAACATCTCCCATGGGAGTCCATCTCTGAAGTCACGTGAGAGGGCTTCAAGCACCATGATAAACAACAAGGGACTCAAAATTGACCCCTGATGCACACCAACATTCACGGAAAACTCATCACTCAAAACTCCATTCATTCTTACCTGGGTGCAAGCACCCACGTACATGGCCATAACCACCCCAACCAGCCATTCTTCGAACCCTAGCTTTCTAATTGCCCACTTCACCACCTCTCTAGGGACTCTGTCAAAGGCCTTTTCCAAATCAACAAAAACAAAATACAATTCCCTTTTCTTTCCAATATATTTTTCCTGAAGCTGTCGAACAATGAATATGGCATCAGTGGTCCCCCTGCTTGGCATAAACCCAAACTGCGTCTCATCGATGTGGGACAAAAATTTCTTTTAGATAAAATTCCCATGTATTCCCAGATCATTTAATGTACACTGGTGCAGAGACAATCAAAAACCCTTCACAAAATAGCTACGGTACTGATATACAGTATTTATTCTTTGCACCCTGGGCAAAGTTGCATTATTTTGCTCTTAGTGTCCCTCCCTGTAAAACAATAGCTCAAAGTCAAATGGCCACCCCTTACGGGATTATGGCGTCTGGCAATAGAGAGATAGATAGATAGATTCTTACTGGAAGAGACTTTTAATTATTTTTCTTTCGGTCTTTCTTTAGTGAAAGGGATACTGTAGAAAATTAAGAACATAATTGAAAACTTCATTCTTTCTTTTGCAAGTACAGTAGATATTTTGTCATGAAGACAGTTTAAAGTCTGGTAACTTTCAGCCACTTTACACAAAAAATAGCAATATTGAAGACCAGAGTCTCTCTCAGACCTAACAAAGGCACTGCAAGCCAGCCTTACTGCTTAGTGGCCCAACCAACAAAGATGGCAGAAGAACTGTGGTTGTTGCTGAGTAAATCCAGTCTGTTTGGCCAATCAGACTCATCGGCTGCAGGCAAGTGCCGACCCCTGCAGGGCCATCCCATGCTGTAAACTGATGTTCCCTCGTATAAGGCAGTGCCTCATCACAGCAAGGTGCAGGGAAAAGCATGGAGGTTTGGTTCTCTTATGTATGCCAGCTTGTGTCAGCAGTGGTCATCTAATGGCTGGTCTCAATGCTGCTGCCAGAGATCAAGCAACATGGAGAGCCATCATTAGGTGACCAATGCCAGTGCATGGAAGCATGGTGGAGCCTATACGATGGATGTGCCACATTTCCGTCTCTCCACCCAGTTAACAGGAGCACCATAGTAGGCTCCACATTACCTCGTTATCAGGCTATGTGGTGACCACCCAGCTTTGTACCACTAGATTTGTCACTCAGTGCAGAGCCATTGGGAGTGGAAAAATACTATAAAACCAACAAAAATGGTGGAAGACATAACATGAGAGGAAGGTAGGCACAGAAAAAGAATGATAAAGATGAAGGAAGAAACATACAGTAGTACAATGATCCCTTGGTTATATGGCACTTGGTTATTGCAGATTTCATTGTCAGTTATAAATGAAAATCTGCATGCCTGCCATTACTCACACATTTTTTTTTGGCTAGAAGCTTCATTATTGCACACCTGAACTGGTCACTGCCAACAATGATGGTGCAAAATCTGTAGTTTTTGAAGGCTTTGAGTGATGCAAAGGTTAGGCTTTACTCAAGGAATTAATCCTAGGTGGGTGAGACCAGTTACTCTCCACCTCCCTAGCCTCAGAATCCCTTACCTCAAGCCCATCTTAGGTTTTATATGTTGCATGTTTCTTCTCAGTTTTGCCCTTTTAATTTCCAATTAACCTAACCATGCTTATATGTGTTTCTTATACTTACCACAACAGTATGTACTGGTATGTATTTTGTGGGTCTAAATTGTTGTAGCTAAAAGGAAAGATTTCGGTTTACAAGTGGGGTGCCCATTACCAGTTAGAATAAATCCTGTAGGTTCTGTTCTTTTTTTATCATGCACTAGGCACGATACTAATTATGTGCAATAATCAAGGGATCACTGCATATCAGGTGAGCAGGTGATGAAGATAATTGGAAGAAAATATGGTTAAAGTTTGTACATGTGGGGACATGCCTTGGGGCGCAAGGTTTAAAAACTTGTGGTAAATAATTGAGTTCAAATTTTTGCACTGTCCCTCCTCGCCCCCTGCCCTACTAAATTCCAGTCCCTTTGTTGGCAACTTTACAGAGTTTGCAGCATTTCAGTTTTCAATTGTATGTTCTTTACTGAGTACTGTGTACTGTATGTAGCTTACTCGTATAGTATGGTGTACTGTATACAGTATACAGTACAGTACAGTAATACCCCGATAGACGATACCCGTAAATGCAATACCCCAGCTTAACGAAGGGGGTAGAAATACCACCATGCCCCGCCAAACAATGGCCAAACCCCGGTTTCACGATTTTTTTTTCTTTTTTTTTTTGCCGATTTTGATGATATTTTAGACTAAAATTGTGTGCTTAGGTTGATTTATAAGCAGTTTTTAGACTTAGATTAATGTGTTTTTGCCATAGGTAGGGTGAACATTGTCATTTTGGGATACAGTTTACTAAGTTTGATTTTTTCCAGACTTATATTTGATGATTTTCATATTTTATTTGTTGGTTTTAGTGGGTTATTTACAGGTGTTAGGCTTAGGTTAGCTTCTTTTACAGCTGTTAGACCATTTAGATTGGCCTTAAACTTATTTTTGGGCTCATTTGGGTGGGTTTTGGATGTGGTTGGGGGGAATACCCAAGGCTGAAAAACACATCCCATTACTTTACACATTAAAACTACCAAACCCCAATATGGAATACCCCTCCTAATGATGAGTTTTTACCTAACCAATTGCATCGTTAAACTGGGGTATACCTCTATTGTTATTTATTATTCACTTTTAATATTTTTTAATCACATTCTTGTACACACAGTTCTATGGTTAGCATGCTTTCAGTAAGCATGTTTCTCATTGTAAAGATACCTTCATTCATTAATCTAGGAACAGTTTTCACTTAACAGGTCATTCTTCATTACCGGTACTGTGTAAGTGGCTAGGTTATCCAGTGAGGGGCCAGAGTTGAAGCATTTCACACGAGTATTTTTCTCAGTACTGTACAGTATATTAGTTCATCAGTTGAACTGCTTGTGGACTCTGATACATACACATACTTATCACATTAGATACAGTGTGGTACATTTTATACTTATTGGTTGTCTTGGAGGGATGGAGAGGAGAGGTATATGAGAGAGGGGGGTGTGAGCTGAGGGGAGAGCAGTGAAGTGGCAGGGGACAGGGTGACATGGAGGTGATTTGTTTGTGGCCACCCCTTATGGGATTAAGGTGTCTGGCAATACAGTAGATAGATAGATGGGTTGTTTTGAATTATTTTTAAAATACATATTTGAGTAAAGAATAGCTATTTGGAACATACCAGTAGCAGTCAGTTAAATAAATTTTCACTTAACATGGTAGTTTTTAGGAATACTGTGTAGTTATGGTAATGATATCTACAGTGTTCATTGAAGAGTTACTGCTTAAAAGTTTTATATTCTGGTATTATGAAGTTCTTTATTGATACTTCTGCACTACAGCAATCGTATGTGAGCACCTACAGTGAACGGAGAGAGGGGATAAGAGTTTGAAGATCAGTCTTTCATCGTTGTGCATGTAAAAGTTCTGCCAAATTGGAGATCAACAGCATCTTACAAAAGTAGCTATGAGTGAAATGGTTGAATAACTCTCAAGTAAGTTAATGCTGGAGACTCACTGTGAAAGGGAAATAACAAGACAGCTGGTGCTGTCATTCATTTAATGTTTGTATGACTGGATCCTATCTTATGATATGGGAGTTTTACATTGGACATTAGTTATTGGTGAACTGTTCATATAAGGAGTGGGAGAGACACTTCATATCCTTTTATTTACAACCCCTAAGGTACATGCCATGGATAGAAAGTATGAGCTAGCTTTTTTCCTATGGAAATGTTGGGTGACCACCATCATTCATTTGATGTAGTGCTGCATATGAGTGTCTGCAGTCAGTGACAAGCCAATTGGTTTCCAGTAGCCATGGAAACCATATACAGTATTTCAGTTGATGGTAAAGGCATAGCTACCAGTAACCAGATTATCCTTTGTATTCTAGTGGGCCAAGATGCCTACCCAGTTGGGACCCATAAGGGTTCAGTGGGCCATGGCATCTAACCAAATGGGATCCATAATGGTCTGGTGGACCATGGCTCCTAACCAGATGGGACCCATAATAGATTAAATCCAAGGAAAGGTTGGAGCATATCTCTAACATAAGACTACCACCATGGGTGAGCTAGGCTGGTCACCATCACCTCTTTTGTTGGAACTAAGTAGACCAGACCCAGGCCTCTGCAATTCTAATAGGGCAGAAAAGGATTGCAGTGCTGTAAGATATGAAGAATAGATGGAAGTTATACAGTCAGAAGTATGAACTCGAAAGTTATAAAGCTGGAAATATGACTTCTAGTGAGAGTTAGCTATGGGATGCCAAGAATAGACATGCAGGATGTAGCTTTCACAGTTATGTAGGATCCTAGTAGGACTGGTTTGTGTAATACAGTACTGTACTCATAAATGCCCTTTCAAAGGATTCCAGGATTAGGACTGAGTTTAAGACGAAATATGCTAAGTGTAAGTATGAGATGCCATGGTTAGAATGGAAGGATGTGATTTTTGCAGTTACCAATAGGTTAGGGTCCATTAATTTTGTTTTATGTAATAACCATAAATGCCCATTCATTTTCTAGTGAATGTATAAAACTTGGCAGAGATTTAAACCCCCTATATTTGTACTTTTGTGACCCTGAAAGTTGGTTTTGATTTCAAGTTGTCTTAGCTACAGGATGTAAATGAAACAGTGGCTATTATTTTTTAGCCTTTGAGAGTTCTTTCATTAAAAAAAGAAAAGAAAAAAAAAAGGCCTGGTATTACATTTAATCTTGTCACTTTTTAACTCAGCATTTTCCTGATGTTCACAACCCACCCCACTTGGTGTGATTTTAGATTATAGTACTTGTAGGGTATACAGTACTGTGCTAGCTACGGTATATATTTCTTCTCCCACACCTTATATTGAACTTCCGGCAGTAGCCATTATCTACTGTAAAACTCTAAGAAAATAAAAGAACCGATAATAAGACTGCTAAAGGAAACATCAGTTGTACTTGGTACTAGATATGTACATTTGAGTATCAGTATGCTCAGTGTATTGAATGAAATGGCAAAACCATTTGTAAACCTGTTGGCATGAGGTTCCAGGCAATTCCGTATACCTGTACCTGTTGAATAGTAGCTGTAGTAGTGGTAGCTGCAGCCCCTGGTTAATGTGGGCTGAAGGTGCCCTTTTCCTTCTGTCCACCATCCTCCTTTCATGTTATAAGGAGGGAGTTATGGGACATTTGCATAACCAGTACCATCTAGTGAATGCATCCCTCTCCAGCACCACCTGTACAGTAAACCTCTCTATATAACAAAATTAGTTGGAGAGACCAGTGGGTCATGAAGTGTGATGGTAGATAGTCATTTTAATTTACAGCCCCAGGCTCATAAAACTGCACTGCCTAAGTATTCACATACGGTTTTCTGTTTTTGTTATATGTGAGCTCAGTACAGTACTATACAACTCATGGTTGTGTATATACCAGAACTTTAAAAATTTATCACTGTAATATATTACAGTACATTAAGACAATGAAAATATTTTTAAAGTCACCTTTTGATTACTGGGTGTCCCACTCATTGTACATTTGGTATGTACATCATGTGGATGGTAGGTCAGTCATCAGCATTCATCATATGTACCAAGCCTATTTCAGTAGCTGTATGAGGAGATAGTTCACATAGTTCAGAGAGTTTATTAAAACTGAAATTCATTTAATTGAGATTTATTATAAAGAGGTCTTGCTGTAGTTCCTAAGGGTGGTATAGTTTGTCTGATCAACTCTTTGTTTGCCATCTAAAATCAATCATGAAGTATCGTGTTGCATGGAGCTGTTTGTAAAATATCTTTTTGTATGATTGTAAGAGGAAAGTTGGAATCAATGCATTGCTGTTCTTATGTTTTATTCTTCAATCGAAACAAAACAAAGCTTAATAAATTTTACATAATTCCTTTATTACCCATATTAGTGATTTTTTATTTTTCCACCCTATTTTGATGCCTTAAAATGCCAAAAGAAATGAAAATACAAGGCAAGTAAACTGCAAAACTTGGTCCTTCCAAGTAAAGTTGAGCAAAAAAGAAATCCAAATTCAAGATTCATTCATTTGAGATGCTTAAAAACACAGTGTATTTAAAAGTGTGGAGATTGTGAGGGAGACAGTTAAAGTTTATCAGCTGCCATCATGAAACGCTGTGAATTTTGGTGAACTTCTGCATTAGAGAAATGGACAGAAAAGGGGAGAGAGTGTATAGTTAACTGTTTGCTTCATGCCCTCTGTAATGGAAAAAATTCCTAGTAGAGAGTTCAGAAGACCCATGACCAGATTAGTTGTGATAGAAAAGAGAGATGCAGCACTGCAGTGGAGAGAGAGGCTAAAGCAAGTCAGTCAGAGGAGGAGGATTGATGAGGAAAAAAAACTTTGACTCCACCCTGTATGGTAAGGCTCCCCCATCCCCACATACACACTTACAAAAGAGCCATACTCTGCATGTGGGCAGACAAGGCCCCTTCAGTCAGCAGTTCACTGGGGTTAAGGAATGAATGGAGCTGGTTTAGCACACCTAATCTCTGTGAAGCGTTTTATTGCAAGAGACATGATGTATGCTTTTGAAAACAGATTAGGAGAGAATAATGCACCAAGAATATTAGAAGATGATGGTGGACTGATCTGTGTGTTGTTGAATGTGAACGGATATTTGTGTGGACAATTGTGTCAAGTTGTGAGTGGGAGGAATTAAGTATTTGTGGCAAGAGGTGAGTGAGACCAAAACATGGCATACGCATGGTTTGTGGTGAATTATCAGCCTGTCTGTATTTATTTTTCATAAATTTAATTTCACTTTTATTTTAACGCAACAGATGTTATTTTGTACAGAGGGAAGCTAAACTCTCAGTAAAAACAAGGCTATAAAATAAAAAAAAAGGCCTTATTTCGGAGTATCAGATTTTAACAAGTTTTCTTGGACGCAGCCTTCATGACAGGATCAGTGATAGGAAGGTATAAGACAAGCAGACTATGATATATCAAAGTACTAGTAATGTTTTCACTCTGCTTTTACGGTACTACCAGGGAAAAAAAAAAAAATTCTTTAAGTCTCTGTTTTAGTAATTTTCCTGGTACACTTATCCTTTCCATTTCCTCCCCTGCTCTCCCTCAACCGCTTATTGTCCTTTGACTTCCTGGGTAACATACATATATACTGTACTGCTCAGTTGTCTCTCTGTCAAGTGCTTGCTGCCAACATTACCTCTCTATATGATCCTGCCATGTATTCACATATAGCCTGCCTCGTTCTTCTGCATCCACTTCCTTGTTCCCTTTTTGTTCTCTCTCTCTCTCTCTCCTTATCTAGCTGCCCCATGTCAGTGGTGCTGTATGGAATACCATTCAACATGTTACTGTTATTCTCTGATCAACAGACTTCCCTCTAATACTGAGGAGTGAACACATAATTTCACAGTCCATGGCTAAATACCGGTACTTTATCTACTTCACCATCTCCCTGTGGAAGCTGGTTGTTTATAATCCATGATTGTTTTGTACATATACTGTATACTTGTCTGTGTTCATTGTAATAAACCGAATTTGCCTTGGTGCAATAGCTGTTAACCCCCCCCCTCCCATTTTTTTTTTTTTTTTTAAGGTGTTTGACTCTGGGCATATGCTTCACACCCCATTCTCAAGACCCAGTAGTCCTCCTACATACCATGCACCTCCACATGTCACCATCCACCATCCATATTGAATACATGCTAGGGCTGTCTTATACAGGACAGGTGTACAGTATTGGTATTATTTGGGGTATTTTTATGGCATGTCAACAGGCCCTATGGTAGATGAGTAAAGTCTGCTTTATTAAATTCAAATCTTTAAACTGTTCCCTGCCTCATCCAGGATTCGTACCTGGGTCCATTAGGACTGCGGGCCAACTCTCTACCAATTCAGCACTCATCTCCCACATGGGACACTGGCCATTTTCACTTGTTTGGTGCACTCCACTTTCTCGCACTTTGATTCTCTTGTTATATCTTCTTCCCTCTTTAAATATGTTTTTATAGTATAATTTTGACTTGTAGTGATTGTGGTGCCACAATGGCCCCATGAATCACCAGGGTGTTGGCACCAATCTTTTACCATACAGCATATGTTGTCTTTCAGAAATTATGTCTCATATAATATGATACGGTATACAATATTTTTTTTTAGCATCCTAGCCCATAATGTGAAATGCAGAATGATAAGAATCTAAGGGTTTCAGGTTTGAAATCACATACTGGTAGCCTATAGCAAGCAGTTTCCAGTATATATCACCTCACTTTGATTTTTGGTTTTATGTCTGTTTTCCATGTGTCATGGGTCAGATGGGTTCACCTGATAGCACTCTTCCACCTTGCTCTGTTCTGCCTCAGTGCTCTAGTAACAACTACTGTACCTCTAGATCTGAGTTCAGCACATCACCTCATTCCAGGTCTTCCTTGGTCTGCCTCTCTATTATTGATTTGGTGCATCAGTATTAATACACCTCCTCTCCCAACTCTCCTGGTCCATCCTCTTGACATGTCCAGACCATATTCCTCTCTTCCTTTCAATTTTCTATCTGATGCTTTCCATTCCTAACCATCTTCTCACTTCTCTGAATATCCTGTCATTCAGTTTACCCACATATCCATCAGATCATTCTTATGTTGTTGTGTCTTCCTAGTACAGTATCATTATACTTCCCCATTTTTGTGACACATTTTTCACTGTCATACAATGTAACAGTCCAAACTCAGGTACTAAACACATTCCCATTTATGAACAATGACTCAGTGGGAATTCTCGAGATGCTAGGGAGTTCCCTTAACTTTTTCAGCCCCTCAGCAACTGTCTGTGGCATTCTGCTTGGAACCATGTCCTGCGCAGGTGACATCATCAGAGTACCAAAATTTGTCCTCAATCTCTAGTGCCTCACCTGACACCATGGATCTTAAGGTTCTGCCATATAGGGATCTGGCTTTGCCCATACATCTAGTAACTTGAAATCCACCACTAGTCTGAAGCTCCGACTCATATTGCTAAATTTCATGTTTACCCAGTATTTTGATTCAATACAGAAAATACATTTTCCACCCACACCTCTCCTATGTACAGAACATAGCCAATTATCTGCCTTTGTAACTAACCCTGTGTCATACTTATATATTATGGCATCTGTCTTCTTGATGTTAATCAGAAACATATAATCCATACCTTCTCTTTACTGTTGGAATGTTCAGCTATTTCTTCTACACTCACTGCTATCAGCATTAAATTATCTCTTTTTTAATCCATACCTTCTCTTTACTGTTGGAATTTTCAACTATTTCTTCTACACTCACTGCTGTCAGCATTAAATTATCTCTTTTTAAGAATTCCCATTGACACTCCTCTCTGTAATATCATGCTGATGCTTCCATTATGGTACCGTTAAGCAGTGGGCTGAAGGCTGATCCATGTTGTACCACAGTCTTCACCCCCATCTGTAGGTTTCATTGACTTACATTACTTCTAACATTTGCATACCAGTTATATACATTGCTGTCACCACCCCAACAATCCATTCCTCATCTCCCAGATTTCTCATTGGTCACCTATCTACATCTCGTGGGACTCTGTCAGAAGCATTTTCCAGGTCTTCGAGAACACAGTGCAATCTCTTACCCCAGTCAGGTACTGTATTGCTCTGGTCCTCTAGTTGTTTGACTGTAAATATTGCATCAGTGGTCTCCTGGCAAGACACGGTACCAGTACCAAATTTTGGTGTATGCTCATTCTGTTCTTGATATGGCTGTTATATTTACCATGACTCATTTGGTACATGATTTACCAGCTTCAAACCTCTTACTCTTACAGCAGCTTAGAGTACAGCTGCATTCCTAGTCCGTAAGCACCACACAGTCATGTTCTGCACCATTAGCTTTACTGTAACTAGTTTGGTGACAGATTCAATTCCTGGGTAATCAGGGGCCTTAACATTTAGGCCACAGTCCCAGATGGGCTGCTTCACTGTTTGTCTTTTTTATTATCACCTGGCTTACCTAGTCCCATTCTTTTCAAACTGCTGGACCTCGTACAGTACAATACCGGTGTTGATTTAGCTTGCATTAGGTTTTCTCCTTTCCATTCAAGCTCTTCACTGTGTGACTGGCTATACAGTAATGGCTTGTCTTGGCTTCCTTCTTTGCATTGTCATAAATTGATATTTCATCATTATCATTTCAAGTTCATTTTTCACCTGTTACGTGTTGATTTGTTGTGATCATATGCTCATCAGTTTATATATACTGTATTATCCTTATTTTCTGATACATTCTCAGATCTCTCTTTCTCATCTAGATTCTTTGATTTATATTCTTCATAGTTCGTCTTCTGTTTTCTTCTTTTCACTGGTCTATGCTACCTTCCTGTGTCCAGTCCACAGTAGCCTACATTTCTCATTACTATGTTGCAAAATCTTTAGTGACTTATGCTGCCACCAGGTTTCTGGTGGTAGGTGGTGGTGACCATCATCCACTCACGTGATTTAGTGCTGCCTACTTCTTCCTTCATCTGTATCATTCTTTTTCTGTTTCTGCCTCCTCTCTTCCTATTTCTCCAGTTCTTCCTGTTACTTTTTATTACTTTTTTCCACTTCAGGTGGCTTTATACTCTGTAACAAGTCTAATGGTTTCCCATTTACAGTGCTGACTGGTAACTATGTAACCAAATACTGGGGTGATGTGGAACCTTCTGTGCTGCCCCTGTTAACTGGGTGGGGAGATGCAAACGAGGTATCCATCTGGGAACCAAACCTCCAAACTTCCCCATGCTTCACTATGGCGAGACACAGTCTGCTGTAAAGGAACTTCAGTTCACTGCATACTCCATGAACATTTGTATGGCATCTTCAGATTTCAGGATACTTCATCTTTGGTGTTACAGTTGCCACAGACAAAACTAGTATTCACACCTCTGTACCCATCTCTGTGCTTACATATGTGGTTATTTAGGTCACCTGGAACCACTGTCATCTCCTCATTTATCTTCTGCACAGCACCAATAGGTATCATAACATTGTTCCTTCTCTGTCATCCTTATCACTTTTTGATGCATAGATTTAGAACACTGACTAAATTTTTCCTAGCTGTTAGTCTCATGGTCATTATTCTGTCCATTACACCGTCTATGCAGATGACTTTTTTGACCCATCTCTTAGCCGTCATGATAGACGCCACATATCATACACTCATTGCCTCTGGAAGACATTTGTACAGTACTTGCTATTCTTTCTGCCGATGAATCTAGCAGTTTCTCCACTCCAGCTTACCTTCTACAGGCAACATACATCTTTGCCTGTACTGCTTAAGGTTGAAACCACCTCACCCAGTCTTCTCAGTGAGCCAGCATAAAGGGTTGCAACTCTGAAGGGAATCACAGGTACCCACCTCACTTTATTCTTCTGTTGCTGTGTATTTTTGTGATGTGCAAGCTGACTAATCATCTGGTGGCATAAACATCAATGCTGTTGCCCCAGTTGTTATTGTTGTTTTCCCAAACTCATCTGGATGTGAACCCAGTGGACTGTGTTCACATGAGCCTGCCATTGGGAATCAGTGTTTGGTAAATCAGAGCTAACGGAGATATGAGTGTACAGCCACAAGTAGAGATGTAAGCATAATACAGCAAGTAGAAATATGCATGTGCTGCAGCAAATGGAGATATAAGTGCACAGCAGTTAATGGAGATCTGTGTGTAGCAGGATATGGAGATGTGCGTGGACAGCAGGAAATGGAGGTATGAGTGTATAGAGGCAAATGGAAGCAGTAAATGGAGATGTAAGTGTACAGCAGCAAATGAAGATGTATGTGTACAGCAGCATATGGAGGTGTAAATGTACAGCAGCAAATGGAGATGTATGTGTACAGCAGCAAATGGAGGTATAAATGTACAGCAGCAAATGGAGATGTAAATGTGCAGCAGCTAACGGAGATGTAAGTGTATATCAGCAGATGGAGATGTAAGTGTACAGCAGCAAATGGAGAAGTGTGCAGCAGCAAATGGAGATGTAAGTGTACAGCAGCAAATGGAAATATGACTACAGCTGGAATGGAGATGTGTGTACAACAGCAAATAGAGATGTAAATGTACAGCAACAAATGGAGGTGTGAGTGTATAGCAGCAGATGGAGATGTGATTTACAACAGCACATGGTGATGTGAATGTACAGCAGCAAAAGAGATGAGTATACAGCAGCAGATAGTGATGTGATTGTACAGCAACAAATGGAGGTGAGTGTATAAACAGTGAATTGAGAAGTGAATGTCCAGTAGGAAAAAAAATGTGTGTACAGCAATGTCTGTGG
>JAGKTI010018167.1:0-17910 GCA_018397915.1 Birgus latro | reverse complement strand
GCCGGGTGAGTGTGGTCTGTCTAGTTCCAACATTGGTAGCAGAGCGTGGTTCGAGAATGGCGTCGTGTTCGACCAAGTGGCCTCCAAAACTGGAAAATGATTCTTCATATGAGAGCTGGAAAAAAGACATTGGCATTTGGTGCGAACTTACGGACCTAGCAGCAGAAAAACAAGACTTAGCTATTCACCTGTCATTGTCTGGGAGAGCGAGGGTGGCGTCTTCGCAGATTGAAACAAATGTTTTAAAGCAGAAGGATGGTGTTCAGACCGTGCTGAAAAAATTAGACGGTTTATTTCTCGTGGACAAAAGACGTTGACAGTTTGCAGCGTTTTATGAGCTATATAACTTCAGAAGAGCCAGTGATATGAACATTCGGGAGTTCGTGACAGAATTTGAGCATGTTTACTTCAAATTTACCAAGCAGGAAATGGAACTGCCAAATTCTGTGATGGCTTTTATGCTCTTAGCTGCATGCAAACTTTCAGACAGTGAACGACAACTAGTGATGTCCGCAATAACTGAGGTGACATACGAAAATATGAAATCTGCCCTGAATCGTATTTTTGCTGGTGAAATTGGCAGGCAGAACGAGGCATCGGTGTCCGCCCGGAAGGTGAAAGACGAACCAGTATTTTGGAGTGACGAAGCTGAGGGCGACGAAACGCTTTATGCTAGAGGTACTCAACGAGGACGGAGAATGTTGTGAGGTGGTGCAATACATGATCGACGTTGGGGTAGTGGCCAACGTTCAACCGTATCTGCTAGAATTCCCCAACGCTCATCCACCGGCAAGAGGCAGAACCCACTTGGGCCTGACAGAAAGGTATCGAGGTGTTTCGTATGTGATTCTAGCTTTCATTGGGCACGTGACTGTCCGGATGCATACGAAAACGACAGCAGTCGAGAAGAGAATTCTGAAACAGTGCATCTGTCCTTGTTTATGGGCTATGCGGATGATGCCGCTAGTAGAGGTAAGTCACAGACTCTAGTAGAAGAATCTAAGAGATGTGCTCTTCTAGACACAGGGTGTTCTACAACTGTATGTGGAGTTGAGTGGATCAATTGCTATCTAAGTGAGCTCACTGATTATGAACGTGATGCTGTAAAAGTAGAAGCGTCATCCTCAACGTTTACTTTTGCTGATGGTGTCACAGTTTCTTCCCTCAAACGTGTTACTCTGCCCTGCTACATTGGAAACATGCGTGCTACCATCGTGACTGATGTGGACTGCAATATTCCCTTGCTGTTGAGTAGACGTTCCATGAAAAAAGCAAAAATGTTGATTAACCTTGGAACTGACCAGGTCAAAATTTGTGGAACTATCATTGATTTAAAGTCCTCATCTTTAGGCCATTACTTACTTCCAATTTCCTCATGACTAGATCATGAATTTTGTGAAACAATCATGTTGGCAACTCGTGGGGGTGATGTAGAAAAAAACCGCTTTGAAGCTTCACAGGCAATTTGGACACCCAACATTGGCAAAACTAATTAAACTGATCACAGATGCGGGAATTAAAAGTTCAAAACTGGAACAGGCTGTCAAGGCTGTATCTGACGCTTGTACAGTTTGTTGCAGATTTAAGAAAGCCAAGCCACAACCTGTAATCAGTTTGCCCATGGCATCTAAGTTTAACAAAGCCATAGCCATGGATTTAAAAGCTTGGGGAAGGCATTATTTCTTAGTCCTTGTTGATTTGGCGACCAGGTATTGTAATGCGATAGTAATCGCAGATAAGTGTGCGCCCACCATTATCAAAGGAATATTTCAGAGCTGGATTGTTGTGTTTGGCACACCTAGAAAAATTCTTACAGACAATGGCTGTGAATTCAATAATGCGGAAATGCGAGCATTGGGAGAGGCCTTCAATATCAAGATCATGACAACGTCTGCAGAGAGTCCTTGGAGCAACGGAGTCTGTGAGCGTCAAAATGCAGTCATTGGTGACACTGTTAGGAAGATAATGGCTGATAGCCAGTGTGAATTGATGTGGCCTTGGCATGGGCAGTATTGGCAAGAAATGCTCTCACCAACTACTCAGGCTTTTCTCCTAACCAACTTGTTTTTGGTCAAAATCCTGGTCTGCCTAATGTGTACGCAAATGATCCTCCAGCCTTGGAACCTTCATCACCATCGAAAATTGCGAGAGACAACTTAAACGCTCTTCATTTAGCTAGACAAGAGTTTATAAAGACCGAATCAGATGAACGCTTGGCTAGGGCTCTGCGGCACAACGTACGTTCGAGTGACCTAAACGACATCCAGAATGGAGATGAAGTCTTCTACAAAAGAATGACAGTCATGAGTGGCACGGTCCTGGAATTGTAATAGGCAGAGATGGGAAACAAATTCTGGTGAGACACGGCGGTGTATACGTGCAAGTGCACGTATGTCGTCTAGCGCGAGCGCCAGAGCAAGATACTACAGCTGAAAGTGATGTCAGCAGTGATGAGAAGAAAAATGTTGTCCAGGAGAAGCCTAATGACAATTCTACGCAAGTGTTGAATGACTATCCACCAGATGACGAGTCGGAAGATGGTGTGGTCCCAATCGATGAGCCTCCCACAGTTTCTGTTCCGATTAATCAGCTTCCCAAAGTTTCTGTTGGTCAACGTATAAAGGGAGTACATTCAGAAAGTGGAGAGTTGGTGTCTGGAAGGATTATAAGTCAGGCAGGTAAAGCCACTGGAAAGTACAAACACTGCTATAATTTGAAGAGGGACAGCATTGATTGGATAGATTTGGAGAAGGATCTTAGCGAATGGGAAGTGGTTGATGATGACACAGAAATGCTTGTTCTTTTCAACTCTGGGGCCATATTATGTGCTAAGGAAAATGAAATTACAAATTGGCAGAATAATGATGTGTATGAGGAAGTAGATAATGTTGGGCAAGGTGCAATAACGGTTCGATAGGTTGTGACAGAAAAACTGAAAAATGGAAAGCCTATTGTTAAGGCCCGCTTAGTCGCCAGAGGATTTGAGGAAGACACAGTGGATCTCCGAAAAGACTCGCCTACTTGTTCAAAGGAAGCAATGCATTTGGCCCTTTCTTTGGCCTCCACCAACCAGTGGAACTGCCACACTATGGACATGAAAGCTGCCTACCTGCAAGGTAACGACATTGAGAGAGTTGTTCATTTACGTCCTCCGCCTGAATATGCAAATGGTAAGTTGTGGAGACTAAAGAAAACTGTTTACGGCCTTTGTGATGCTGCTAGGCATTGGTATCTGCACGTAAAAGATCAGTTGTTGAGTCTCGGAGCTAAAGTATCATCACTGGATTCAGCGCTGTTCTCTTGGAGCAATGGTGACAAAGTCGAAGGCATTGTATGCATCTACGTCGATGACTTCCTTTGGGCTGGTACACATGAGTTTGAACAGCAAGTGATAAATCGGTTGAGTCAAATATTCCTCATCGGCAGTTCAGAATCAAAAGCCTTCAAATATGTTGGTCTCAATGTCATCTCCAACATCGATGGCAGCATAACGCTCGACCAATTCCAGTATGCTTCATCCTTGAAACCAGTCACGCTGAGTAAACTGCGTGCAGCAGTCAGCCGAGACTAGACAGTTTATAAAGGTGCCTCGACCGAGCAGCTGCGTGCAGCAGTCAGCCGAGACTAGAAAGTTTATAATACTTTAACAGACATCACATATCTGTATGTGGCCACAGACTGGGTCTTGATAGTAATTAAACAAAAGTGTATGTATTGGATACATAGTGTGTACCAGGCGCAAATAGACCATCCAGCTTCGTCCTTGGAATCTTCTGTCAAATTAAGAAGAGAGGACGAGAGTGTTAGTGTGTGGGCGCACGCACACATCTGCTAAGTCACGAGTGATGACGTCATCGGAAGGTTCCTGTGGTATGCAACCAGGAGCCTTGGCAGTTCACGTGGTAAGACGGCGGGGTGAGTGTGGTTTGTCTAGTTCCAACAATACCTACTAGAACTCTCTCCATCACTTTCATTATCTAATCTAAGAGCTTTATACCTCTGTAATTTCCCCTTTCCAGGGCATCACCCTTCCCTTTGTACACATTTACAATTACACTCTTCAGCCAATCATCTGGGACCACACACTCATATATAATCATATTTATCAGGTCAGTGACTAACCTCACCCCAGTATCTCCAGACGCCTTCAACATTTCGGCTGTCAACCCAGACACACCTGCCGCCTTCCCCACCCGCATCCTGCCTATTGCCTCACTCACAGTACCAGCGTCAATCAAATGCCAAGGGCCAAACACTGGATCAGCTGGCTCCAAACCTTCTCTATCCCAATCAAACTCCTCATTCAACAACCAGCTATAATGCTCTCTCCATGCATCTTTAATATCCTCACTGTTCACCACTACTCTTCCATCATTATTCTTCACACACTGCTCGCCTACAATGTCCCGATTATCTCTCTTCACCTGATTTGCCACCCTAAAAATCATATTTTTCCTTTCTCCATGATTTAGATTATCAAGTAAAAGTCTCTGTGACTCAGACTTCGCCCTGTATACCTCTCTTCTAGCCCTGCGCTTGGCAGCCGAGTACTCCTCCATGTTACCACCCTTCTTCCATTCCCAGAAAAGCCTTCTTTTCTCCTTAACTGCAGCTTCTACACCCTCATCCCACCACCAAGTTACTTTATGTCTTGGTAGGCCTCTTGTCCAACCGCATATTGCATCGGTAACTCTCAAGAGGTTGTTCTTAAGGGCTCTATACTGTTCATTAACGCCTCTATCTACGGCTTCCTGTTCAGCCACCACTCTCCTCATCTCACTATAAAAGGCATCCCTTACTGATTGGTTTCCCAGCTTCCATATTTTCCTCCTAGGTACATATGTCCTCCTTCTCATCACTCGTTCCTTAAGCACCATGTCACAAATCAACAGTTTGTGCTGCTGCACACACTCCTCGCTTCCTATAACTTTAACATCCCTCACTAATCTCCTATCAACCCTCCTGACCAGAAAATAATCTATCTGACTACTATTTCCCCCGGACTCGTACGTAATCAACCGGCTGATTCTTTTCCTAAAATGTGTGTTGCACACAATCGTGTCCATAGCCTTCCCAAACTCAAGTGTTCTTTCTCCTTCCGCATTCCTCACACCATATGCACATCCTCCATGGACTCCTTCATAACCTTGAGCTCCTTCACCCACATGACCATTTAAATCCCCTCCCAGAACCACTACCTCATCATCACCCATACCACTCACTACACGTATTAAATCACCCCAAAATCTATCCTTCTCTGTATCATCCAATCCTACCTGTGGAGCATATGCCGATATAACTGAAATCATTTTCCGCCCAATCAAAATTTTCACTACTAATATCCTATCACTTACTCTCATAACATTCATGACATATTCCACCCATTTCTCTGCAACCAACACACCCACACCCCCATATCCGTCAGTTCCCCCCTGCCAAAACAACCTATAGCAGCAATCCTTCCCAACAATCTTTCTGGCTGATCCACCCCTGTACCGGACTTCCTGCAAACATGCCACATCCACCCACCTCCTACTAAATGCCTCAACAACTTCCCCCGCTCTTTCTCTCAAACTTCCCACATTCCACGAACCCACCCTAAACCCCCTGGGTGATTTGCTGTCCTCAGGCTTGCTTTGACATGAAAATCTTTATGGTAATCATTTTTCACACAAATCAATGGCATTCATCTTTTTCATAGCTGGTGCACTTAAAAACCATGCATGAAAAAATTAAATTGAAAGCAGGAAATTATGATTAACATTTAAGGTAATTTTTTAACCCATTTACAGCATGCTGAAAACAGGTTAGACATGAAAATCTTTATGGTAATCATCTTTCACACAAATCAATGGCATTCATCTTTTTCATACCTGGTGCACTTAAACCATGCATGAAAAAATTAAATTGAAAGCAGGAAATTATGATTAACATTTAGGGTAATTTTTTAACCCATTTACAGCATGCTGAAAACAGGTTAGACATGAAAATCTTTATGGTAATAATCTTTCACACAAATCAATGGCATTTATCTTTTTCATACCTGGTGCACTTAAAAACCATGCATGAAAAAATTAAACTGAAAGCAGGAAATCATGATTAACATTTAGGGTAATTCTTTAACCCATTTACAGCATGATGAAAACAGGTTAGAGATGAAAATCTTTATGGTAATCATCTTGCACACAAATCAATGGCATTCACCTTTTTCATAGCTGCTGCACTTAAAAACCATGCATGAAAAAATTAAATTGAAAGCAGGAAATTATGATTAACATTTAGGGTAATTTTTTAACCCATTTACAGCATGCTGAAAACAGGTTAGACATGAAAATCATTATGGAATTCATCTTTCACAGTTTATGCATGAGATTAATGATATGGAAAGTACAAAACAAGGAATTTTGATGAAGTTAGGGTACTTACGAGAATGATGCCGCCTCATGTATAACCCGCTCGGTCATCTCAGACTCTGACAGGAAGACCTTGCACCTCTCACAGCTTAGCGCTTCTGCTGCACTTTACAATAACCACCACTTCTCACCAGCACTTTCCACAACGTTTTGTTTCGCATAACTGGGATAACATGATTTCAATGCACTGTACATAACAGTAAATTCCCGTGTGGTGTAGTGACGAGTCCTGGAGAATTTAGTAGCTGTCAGAGTCCGTGATGAGCAGCTTTCAGCTCCATTCCAGGTACCAACACACAGCAGCACGTTGTTGTCGATACCAAATGAGCGTGGAACGGTCGATGTCTGAATACTTAGGAGTAAACATCACTTTCCTCTCCACACTTTGTCTGGTCTTCGAAGCGAAATCAGCCGTGTACTGCTGTAGTTTGTTTTTCTCTGGACTTCTTGATATCAAACAAAATGGAGCGAGGGAGGTTGAATTCACGTAGGATCCGTGATGTCGGCCACCCGGCGTCCACCTTCTCCAATATCTCCCTCTTCTTTTCCAGAGTCAGAACCACTTTCTTCCTCTTCTCAGGTGGCAGGGCCATCATCACACACACAATGAAGAAGGTGAAGAGCAGCATGAAGCCCTGCAGGAGGTAGGGTATCACCACAAAACCAATCACTTCAGCCGCCATTTTCAGAGCGTGTTCATGAGCCAGGAGCGGACCGGGAAATGAGACCAACAGACAGGCGTGATGCGAGAAAACACAGCCTATCGGCACGCGCGGGAAATTCAAACTGACGCGGTCCAAAAAAATCTGATTTTTTCAATTTTTTGGGCATTTTGGGGGTCGGACAGCCCATCCGAATACTGGGCGTCCGAATAGTAAAGAGATTACTGTATTTCAATGTTTTTCCTCCTAGATAGGTCTGACTGTGGACAGCTAGACCTGTGGAGCATTTGGTTATCTGATTTCTTGGTCTTATGAACTGGTGATGTGTGAACATCATTTTAGTAACAGCCAGTCTGATCTAGAGAATAGGATTTTCACATCCTTACCAATGGCTTAAGCCAAAGTTTGGGGCAGTTTTACCTGAAAGGAGGCTGTTAGGTTAGGTTAAGCTGTAATCTTTATCACCATATAGGTTCATACTTGTCTAATTATCTGAAATCCGGTCAAAAATATTTGTATAATTTGACTATTAATAAAAATTCAGGATTCATAAAAAAAATTTGCTAAAGTCAGCAGAAGTGTTTCACCTCTAGCTTGACAACTTACCTTGACAGACTTCTGTTTTGTGTAAATATTGTTTTATATGCAAAAATATTTATCTGTGCTTTAAATCAATATTTATGCAAAATGGAAGTCTGTCAACGCGTGCTCACGATCTGAAGGTGAAATATCCGCTAACTTTAGCAAGTTTTAGCTCTGAAACCTGATTTTTTTTTTATTAACAGACATACTAAGCTCAGATTTTTTACTGGACTTCAGATAATTAGGAGTGTTTGAATCTGGCCATGATGAAGCAAAGCTTGGCTAATCAGCAAAACCACAATCACACAACTTAGCTATCAGTCTTATTTTGTCTCCTGCCTTGGCAGGTTTATGACATTACAGTCACTCGAGGCTCATGCTGCCATCAACCTCTTTTTGTTAAACTTTGAAGGCATATACCTCCAAATTCTAACTCTGGTTTGTCAAAATAACCATATCATAGGATAATTCAGCACATTTATCATCATCTATCTATCTATCTATTGCCAGACGCCTTGATCACGAACGAGGTGGCCACAAACAAATCACCTCCATGTCACTCTGTCCCCTGCCATTTCACTACCACGCTCCCAACTCACACCCCCCTCTCTCATATACCTCTCCACTCCATCCCTCCATCTCATCCTCGGCCTCCCCCTCCCTCTCGCCCCCTCCACCTCACTCACATACACTCTCCTCATCAGTCTTTCAATCTCCATCCTCTCCACATGCCCAAACCACCTTAACGTGTTTCTCCTAACGCTTCCCATCACGTCCTCAACCACACCACAATGCTCCTTCACTTCTTCATCTGTTAGTCTGACTCCACATGTGACTTCACATGCTCCTCTCAAATAACTCATTTCCACTGCTCTCACTCTTGACTTCTGTTCTTCCAACAGGGTCCAAGCTTCACTTCCATATGTCAGAATTGGTATCACAATACTGTCATGTAACAACTTTTTCACTTCCATGCTCACCTCCCTGTTTCTTATCACTGCTTTCAACGAACCAGCAACCTTCCTTCCCTGCTGCACCCTTTCGAGCACTTCACCCTCCAGACTTCCATCCTTACTCATCACACTGCCCAAGTACTTAAATTCACTCACATTCTCTAATCACCCAAATAAATTGTTTACTTTTAAAAAAAAATCTACTGTCGCACAGTCCATTCATACAACCTAATAACCTGGACAGCCTTTGCCCCCAATAGTCCGAGTTAGAGAGGTTTTACTGTATATCCAAGGCAGGCACTGGCAGTGTCTTCTTGCCACGAAGCCAGTCACCTGCTTTCAGCTCTACCCATTTCCATCTATGCATCTCACTCTCACTTTTAATAAATAACAAAATATTCTTAGTGTCTGTACAGTAAGTAGCTCCTTCTGTGGAAAATTATAAAAAGTTTACATAACTAAGCACCATGCAGTGCACGCCTGTCTTTATTACTGTATCTATACAGCAAGTCAACTGCTTTCAGTTCTACCCATTTCTATCTTACTTATGCACCTCATTTTCACTTTTAATAATAACAAGATATTCTTAGTGTCTGTAGCTCCTTCTCTGGAAAATAAAATGTTTACGTATATACACCAGGCGGTGCCGCTTTCACCTCTACTCTTTTCCATGTACATATCTCACTACCCTTAATAACAGTATCCTTAGTGCCTGTAGCTGAACATGTATTCAGTGTGAATGAGACAGGCCTATGGTGGAATAGTAAGTATAAAAGAAACACATTTTAAATAATAATAATAATAAAACCATGTTAACATATGAATGGCTGTGTAAAGAACTACATAATGATTATATAAAGACCATCGAAAAACTGGTATCGACAGGATTTGCATATTGACGGCATATTAAGAGACAGGCCTATGGTGGAATGGTATGTATAAAGGAAACTCATTTTTAATAATTAAAAATTAGGTTAACATAACAGAGTATATGAATGGCTGTGTAAGAATTACATGGTGATTACATAAAAGCAATCATCAAAAAATCTGTATCAATGTGATTTGCGTATTGACGGAATCTTAGGAATGTAACCCCCGTTGATAATGAAAGAGACCTGTATACAGTACACAACCAAAAATATATTTAAAAACTTACGGAATCAGCTGCAGCCTCTTTGTTGACAGGTCCGCTAGAACCATGGGTCCTAAGAGGAGGCAGAGTTCAGAACGGAATATCAACACGGCGATGCCGCAAGCCCATATTAATTTGCTGTGTTTCTGCTCCAGCCAATATGAAAAGGCAAACAAGGCTGGGAAAAGGAAAATAAGAGTGAGGTTACCATTACACATTATGATCTTCCTGCCTATGCCATATAACGCAAAATATAATTTAGTTCATAATTATAGTAGACCCTCTCTATATCAAACCCTGAAATAACGGATTTCAGATTCATCGAAAGCCGCAGAGCCCATCAAACTTTCATTGGCTAAACAGAATGCTGGTCAATAAATGGGGTGCATCACACAGCCCTTCCAAACTGCTCCACATGTGGGGTGACTCAAAACTGAGTTGCCAAGGTTGGCAGTGGTTTCTCCCACCCAACTGAGTTAGGCTGGAGATCTGCTGGCAGGAATAGGTGACGAGTTGGGCTATTGGGCTATTTCTGAACTACTTCTGGTAGGATGGGCAGGACCTCAGTCTATAGACACACAGTATCACACATGATTGGCCTCAGTCTTGCCATGTCTTTCATTGTGTTCAGACAACCATGTTAATGTCTCATGTCTTTCAACTCTGCCAAGTGTTTTTCCACTGTGATTGTGAAGAATGGTTTCCACTAAAAATCACCCAGCACCTCTGCTTCTGGGAAAGCAGGAGAAATCTTTCCACTGCTGAGAAGACTGAGGTGACTGAAGCCCACAAGACAGGCGCGAGAAGGGCCAATCTCATGTGCAAGTATGAGCTGAAAAAGACAACTCTTCACATCATCCTGAAGGCTAAAGATAAAGAAGAGAAGGCAATGAAGAAAATGAAAAGTCAGAAGAAGAAGATGGGTGTGTTCAGGACCAGGAAGCTTCCAAACGAAAAGCTGGATAAAGCTGTGCAAAAGTGTTGCACGCAGAAATGAGCTGAGACTGTCCCTGTTCATGGCTTGGACATCCAACATGCAGCACAAAGGCTTGCAGCACACCTTGGAATCAAAGATTTCAAGTGTAGTGACAACTGCCTTTGGAGGTTCTGAAGGTGTCATGGCATTGTTAAGCGAGCCATAACTGGAGAGATGCTCAGTCCCAGTGTTAATGCTGTGGAAGAATTTGTTCAGCATCATCAGAAGCTGATGGAGAAGGAGGACTCACATGAGTTCCAAATTTACAAGGCAGATGAAACTGGGTACTTCTGGTGTGTTCTTCCTCAAAACACCAAGGTTTCCAAAGACTGGAAGCACTTCAGTATATAAAACAATGAAGGAGTGGCTCTCCATTCTCGCCTGTGCTAATGCTGATGGTTATCATCGCCTAGAGCCAGTCATAGTAGGTAAGAGCATGAGGCCCAGGTCACTCAGGGACATCAAAACCAAGCTTCCTGTGGAGTACCACAGGAACAAGTCTGCCTGGTTTACCCAGGATATGATTAATGACTGGTTTCACCACAGCTTTGACTCTTCTGCAATGCAGCACCAAACAAGGTATGGCTAGTCCTGACGAAATAAAGGCAGTGCTACCGTTGGACAATGCCCCAGTCCATCATTCCAACATCCAACTGTGCAGAAGGTATGGACGAATCAAAGCTTCGTTCTCACCGAGCAAAACCACTGTCATGATTCACCCCATGGACCTGGGAGATATAGTGCCAAGATGGCACTACAGAAACCTGTACCTGCAACAGTGCCTCTTGTTACTGAGGATGGGATAGACCTGGATGACTATGAAGACACCAGGGGTGAGAAAATCCAGCCTAACTTCAAGAATTACACCATAAAGGATGCCATCTTCAGCTGTGCAGAGAAATAGAAAAAACTGCCACTTACCATGCTCAGGAATGGGCAGTGCAAACTCCTCAAAACCTTCAAGACTCAAGAACAACAGCATGATCTTGAGGGGTTTGAGCCCCTGAGGATGGCAGAATTGCTAGCAGCTGCAAGGCAGGGGAACCTTGCTGAGGAGAAGCTGCAAGAGTGGCTGGATAAGAATGCTCGTGTGTGTGTGTGTGGTTACCATCACCAGACGGAGGAGGAGACTGTGGCAGATCTACAGGAAGACTGGACAACAGCAAAGAAGGAAGATGAGGAGGAGACACCTGGACCATCTCTTACTGCAGGCACTGATGCTACAGACACAATCCTGACCATCATAGACAAAGCTGGAGAACCTCTTGCTCAACATAATGATGTTTTGTGGCCTAACAGGCAGGAGCTAATGCAGCAGCAGCAACCAAAGAAGATCCAGCCTAAGATCTCCCAGCTTTTAAGGTCTGTGTCCTCTCCTGCTGCCAAGAGGCTCCACAGAGAGTCAGAGAGTCAAAAACCTCCACTGTGTCTGTAGCATCAACCTCCTCAGCCATCCTCCACATAGCCTCTCAGGATCCAGCACAACAGCCTTCAAGACCCTAATCCCTACCACCTAAGGACTCTATATCAGACCCGACACCAGAGCCGCCAGAAGTCATCTTTGCCAAGAGTGACAGTTTACTTAGTGCATAGCCTACACAATGAGTGGAAGTGTAAGAGTGACAGTTTATTTAGTGTATAGTCTACACAATGAGTGGAAGTGTAAGCAGTGTAAAGCCATGCACGAGGTCGGTTCAGAAAGTATCTGATCTTAGGCTCTGAAAAATAGCTAGCCTGTTGAGCTAGGACACTAATCCTCCTCAAAGTAGGCCCCCTCTGACTTGTTACCAGTATACATAGCCCAGCATTCTTCCCACTGCCTGAAACATTTTTCAAAGTTGGTTTTCGGTATCTCCTGCAGGTGTTTCGTTTCACTGGTCATGATCTCATCTCAAATAGGGAACCTTTCGGTGGAGTTTTGAGATTGGGGAAAAACCAAAAGTTGCACAGAGCCATGTCTGGTGAGCAGGGAGTCTGCCAGACCTGCAGGATGCTCTGCTTGGCCAAAAATTCCTGAAACAGTTGAGAAGAATGGTACAGCTTCCAACTTGCTGCTTTCCAAAGGTCTGGTCTCTTCTGCCAAACTGCATCACAAAGACAACGGATAACGTAGAGGTAGTAATGTCTGTTGACATTCTGATCTTCTGGTGCGTATATGTGATGCACAACACCACACATTTTACCTCACTGCAGACCTGTCATGATTTTTTTTTTGGCCGAGGCAACCCTGCATGCTTCCACTGGGCCGACTAAGCTTTGGTTTCTGGGTCATACTCATAACCCAAGTCTTATCTCCAGTGATAACAGTCTTCAAAAAGCCTGGATCATGATCTGCACACTGTAACAAGTCTTGAGCAATGTTTATCTGAGAGAAGAGATCATGACGTATGCGATGAAGCATCTGCAGGAGATACTGAAAACTGACTCTGAAAAATGCTTGAGGAAGTGGAAAGAACACTGAGCTATGTGTGTCAAGTTGAAGAGGCCTACTTGGAGGGGGATCAGTGCCCTAGTTCAACAGATTAGCTATTTTTTTACAGCCTAAGATCTGATACTTTCAGAACAGACTTCGAACATAGGTACAGTGTGGAATATATGTGTTTCCCACCCATTTTACTCCAACCTTGCCTGAAACTGCCCTCTCCCCACCAAAACTGCCGAACTGCAATAAAAGATTACATACTGTACTCGTCATGAAGAAGTGCTATGACAAGAATGTTACGTAAGATGCAAAAGGGCAAAATTATGGGCCATGTTAGTGTAAAATGGGTATAGTTTTCACTTTTAGTACTAGAGTATGATACTGTACCCATTTATTTTCAAACATGTGCTTGAATTCCCACCTGAAGGGACCACTGGATTTATTGAACTCTCAGCTTTATCGAACCAGGCTTTCCCCCAGTTAGTTTGATATAGTGAGGGTCTACTGTACTCTGTGAATTGAACTGTTAATACTTTACGAATGGACTGCATATTTTAGCAACATTAGTTGCTGTATCAAAAAATTATCTCATGTTAACCAGAACAGAACACACTGTTTCCAGTCCCTCCACCCTGAAGGACCTCTCCTAAACTAATTAGAATCATCTAGGAAAAAAAAGGCAAAACACAGTTCAGCATTTTAGGTATGATGCCTTACAATCCTGATCTTCATTTTACTGTATGGTAATGCCTACCAGCTGGTTAATTTCTTATTAAATACTGTGCTCTTGGATATCAATTACTGTACTGTAACTAAGTCAAAATCTGCCACCCTTGATGCTACAGTATCTAAGGTTCCAGAAAAAGGATTATCTCATACACAAGCCACTAAATTTATATTGTAAGACTCAGTTAATTTGCTCAGGCTCCAATGACTCACTCTCAGCTTTATAAAGCTGTTAGGCATTAACTGAAAGAGAGTACCAAAGGGTTGGCTATTAGTTATGTTGTTTCTCACCATGCAAAAAGACCAGCATAGTACCCACCGACAACAAGAGCAAATGTGTTGGGCAGTGGTCGTGAGAGGTAGTAGATGAAGTGAAACTGTGAGGCAGTGATGAGGGTGAACCAGAGAGTGACAGATGGGCCCAGCAACTCTTGAACTTGCTTACGAAACCTTCGCCATGCTATGACCACCAACAGCCCTAACACGCCACGCACTGACACAAGTAAAATATAAAACAATTTAATGCACAGTAAACAACCTGCTAATGATGTCCGACATTCCTCATTCAATCTATATTCTTACTAAAAGATGATTAATTAACCCCCAGTTTTCATTTTTTGATCATAATTCACTGAAGTTCTTTGGAATCAGAAATAATTGTTTTGGGGATATTTAACCCCACAGAAATAAACCAAAAGCATGCTTCACTTAAAACACTTTCCTTTACAGTAACATTCTGCTTGTGCACATTCCAGACCTTAAGTTAGGGCTGAGTGTAATTACTGATAATTTGTTTTCCAATCACAAATTATGGGTATCAGGGTAATAACCAATATCATTTATAATAAAGGTAACAATAAATTGTTCTTACAGCAATAAAAAGAACTTAGTGAACAGACAGGTGTAAGAGTAATTTAAGCAATAATAGAGTAACAGTACAGTAAAAGTCCAATTATTCGGCAGCTGATTATTCAGCAGATCAGATATTCTGGCACTTTTGAGAAATAGTCCCATTTATGAAAATCTTTGATCGTTTGACAAATGTTCGGAATCATCTCGGCAGTCCAGAAAGTGTTATCTGTGACCTGTAGGCCTACTGTTTCATTACACTTGTATCTGTTCACTAGTTTCTATATTTTTCAGAATCAGGTATAGTACTGTATTAATTACAATATTGCACAGCATCATACAGTACAGTAACTCTCCCCCCCCTCTCTCAAATTAACGAGGGTTACATTCCAAGCCCCCTCGCTAATTCTTGAAATTTGCTCATTCTTGACGCCCTCCTGAAAATGACATTTACTGGTAATTACGTAGCCCATGAACCACTGATACTCTATTGCATTACCCATAAATAAACGTTGCATGTTAAATCTGTTTCCCCGTTGTTTTTAGACGTACGGCTGTGACAGCTCGTTTGATTCCTCAGCATAATGGTGGAAGGGACTGTCCTAAGTGTTTAATTAACCTAACCAAGTTTAACTGTACCTAATAATTTAACCAAATCTAACCCAACCTATAGTCAGAAAAATACATAAAATAAACTGGAGGAATATGAATTGGTAAGGTCTTTCTGATGAAAGTTAAACAGACATTTAGCACTCATTCGCTTGTTTGTTTTGTGTTTATATGTGAAAAACAGAGTACTGATGCAAACAGTAATCTATCTATCAATCTACTGCCAGACGCCCAATCCCGCAAGGGGGTGGCCACAAACAAATCGCCTCCATGTCGCTCTGTCCTTCACCATTTCACTGCCCTGCTCCCAGCTCACACCCCCCTTTCTCATATACCTCTCCACTCCATCCCTCCATCTCATCCTGGGGCTCCCCCTCCCTCTCCCCCCTCCACCTCACTAACATACACTCTCCTCGTCACTCTCACTCTCCATCTTCTCCACATACCCAAACCTAACACTTCCTATCACATCCACATCCACACCACAATGCTCCTTCACTTCCTCATTTGTCAGTCTATCTCTCCATGTGACTCCACATTCTCCTCTCAAATAACTCATTTCCACTGCCCTCACTCTTACTTCTGTCCCACCAAGAAGGTCCAAGCTTCACTTCCATATGTTAGAGTTAGTATCACAATACTGTCATGCAGTAGCTTTCTCACTTCCATGCTCACTTTCCAGTTTCTTATCACTGTAAGGAACCAGCACCCTTTCTTCCATGTTGCACCCTTACAAGCACATCACCCTCTAAACTTCCATCCTTACTCATCACACTATTCAAGTACCTAAATGCACTCACAATTTCCATTTCTTCCCCACCCAACCTCACTGTACATTCACTGACTTCACTTCTCTCAAAGACCATCACTTTACAATCATCTTTAAATTCCGTTTCTTACACATTCTCCCAAATCACATACCAAGCCTAGCAGCTCCTCTTCGTCTTCACTTAACAACACCATATCATCAGCAAGCAACAGTACAGGGAGTTTCCAAACACTGCCTTCTCTCACTAGGGCTGCTCCAACATCCACTGCCCGACCTTGTAT
The DNA here is from genome assembly GCA_018397915.1 of Birgus latro. Taxonomy (NCBI): domain Eukaryota; kingdom Metazoa; phylum Arthropoda; class Malacostraca; order Decapoda; family Coenobitidae; genus Birgus; species Birgus latro. The sequence continues at coordinate 1,536 of JAGKTI010018167.1, read as the reverse complement.
CTCTTTTATAACCCCATCCATATACAGATTGAACAACCATGGAGACATGACACATCCTTGTTTCAATCCAACCTTCAAATAGAAAAATTAACTCAGTTCACCATCCACAAGCACTGCAGCCTTAGCACCCTCAAACATACTCTTCACGGCCTTCAACAACATCCCATCTACTCCATATATTCTTAATACTTTCCACAATCCTTGTCTATCCACCCTGTCATATGCTTTCTCTAAATCCATGAAGGCTGCATACAACTTCTGTCCCTTCTCTAGAAACTTTTCCACTAAAGGTCTAAGAAAGATTATTCTAAACAACCTCTTCTCTACCCAAAACCTCCCTGTTCTTCTCCAACTAATTCCTCTGTTATTTCCCTAAGTCTGTCAATAAATATCCTACCAAATACTTTTCCCATTACCATAAGAAGGCAAATGCCCCTATGATTACCATACACTTCTTTTTCCCTTTTTCCTTTGTCTATCTATCTATCTATTGCCAGACGCCATATTCCCGTAAGGAGTGGCCATTTGACTTTGAGTTATTTGATTTACAGGGGAATAATTATACCTGACTTCCAATCCTCCAGGACTCTACCTTCCTTCCAGGCCAATCTGCACATCTTCCACATCGATTCTATTACTATCTCTCCCCCATGCTTCAGCATTTCACCACACTCTCCATCAATTCCTGGGGCTTTCCCCATTTTAACTTTCTTCAGTGCTACCACAACTTCCATCCTACTGATTTCTTCCTCTCTTCTCACATCCCTCCTTCTCCCAGCCATCCCCCAGCTACTTATACTTGCATTACTTTCATTCTCTGTGTTCAACAATTCATTAAAGTGTTCTCTCCATCTGCTCACTTTTTCTCCCTTCTCCACTAGTAATCTACCATTTTTATCTTTCACTCCCCAGCTAACTTCTTTGGCACCCTGTCTAACTCTCTTTACCGCTTCCCAGAATATTTTGTTACATTCCCTCCACTTTCCACTTAAATGCCTTCCAAATTCCTCATCCACTCTCTTCTTACTCTCTCTTACTAAACTTTTCACCTTTCTCTTCCTTTGTACATATAACTCTTTCTCATCTTCTTTGATACCCCTGTTTCTCATCCACTCACTATATCCTTTCTTCTTTTGTGCAACAGCCTCTCTCACCTCTTCAGTTCACCATGCTGTTCCCTGCACCCCCTTTTGTCTTCTCTTCACCCCACACAGCACCTCACATGCTGCACATATTTCTTCCATGAATATCTTGCACACACCTTCCACATCTCCCATCTGCTCTAATCTATATTTACCCAATTGCTCCTCCACTTCTCTCTTATATTCTGCCTTTTTTCCATCCTCTTGTAACTTTTCTACCCTCCTTATAAGATCTACTTCCTCCTGTCCTTCCCTTCTTCTCTTTCTCCATTTTGTTTGGACTTTGATTCTGACCACCACCAAGTGGTGGTCCGAAAGTCCACTCCCCCAACCTCTATATACTCTTGCATGTGTGTGTGTGTGTGTGTGTGTGTGTGTGTGTGTGTGTGTGTGT
>JAGKTI010018166.1:2676-17910 GCA_018397915.1 Birgus latro | reverse complement strand
CAAACTGAGCGAAAGTTCATTACATTTACATTGACAACTAATTGTTATGTAACGTGGTGTATGTGATACACGGTGCAGGTGTAACAGTTGTAGTTTAACTGTACCTACGTGTAAAGCAATAATAATACAAATTAATGCAATAATAAAGGCGACGAGAGCAGAGGAGAAGAGGTGGCAGTGTGCAGCAGAGACATTCAATGGACCTGGACATCTGCTTCACCCACCAACTGTACCTGTGGAATGAGTCAAGGTGGAGCATCAATAGTGTTAATGTGACAATTTGTACTAAATTGCAATTACCATCTACCCATCAGTCAATCCATACACAACAGAAAGTACACTTTAGCTGAAAATCAATTGACAGCAAGTTTCGTACATTTGAGGTCGCTATTAATAGTTGCTCTTTTAAACCTATACTTATGGTTAATAAAGGGTTTGTTGTAGGTGTCCTCGGTTTGGATCGTCGTGACTGCACACTTATAGCTATACTTACTATTACAAAGGGCTCGTCATTGGTGTCCGCAGTTGGGATCACCGCAACTGCCCGTTTGTCCTCGGTGTCCTCGGTTGGGATTGCCATTACTGCTCGCTTATAACTATACACTTATTGCTACAAAGGGCTCGTCGTCGGTGTCCGCGGTTGGGATCGCCGTGACTGCTCACTTATAACTACACTTATTTCTACAAAGGGCTCGTTATCAGTGTCCGCGGTTGGGATTACCGCGACTGCCCGTTTGTCATCGGTGTCCTCAGTTGGGATCGCTGTGACTACGCACTTATTACTAATAAAGGTAAGTTGAGAATCCCTATGCAAACTTGGGCAGGTCACATTTTAACACCCTGCGTGGGTGTGAACACTCATGTGGATTTTGTGTATTCTCCGGAAATCCCCAGAGATGCCCACAGCACGAGACACACCACAAGGTAATTCAAACACAGCCTCAGATTGCCTCTGCGGGGGTCTCGAACTCCCCCCTTAACCTACGGTACATACAGTCTGTACAAGCCCTACACTCACAACTAATAATGGCTCATCATCGGTGTCTGCGGTTGGGATCTCCCCGACTGCCCATCTGTCATCGGTGTCCACGGTTGGGATCACCGTGACTATGCCCTTATAATCTATGGTACATATGTATGTAGAGACCCTAGACATATTGTGTCCCGTAGGGCCAACGAGCGAGACGTGAGATCTTAGTAGAATAGTACTGACTGGGAACCAAGCTAGTTCTTGGATTGCTCAAATCTCTTAGAACAGCACAGTCTTAGGGAACCCAGTGTACGACAGATACCTATGTTAATCATCATTCAGCATGCGAGACATCAGGTCTGCACCTACATTACCACTGCCCTCTCACACACACGACTCAGAGATTATGGGTGTGGATTCAAATGGCACTGGAAGGAAACTTTCCTGAATGGTGGTATGTCGACACACATTACAGGAGTGCACAAAACTATCTATTTCCTGTCCCATTCCCGGCAAGAAAAAGTCAGCACAGATACGGCCTTGGGTTTTCTTTTTCCCCATGTGACCTCCTGATGCTGAACAATGACCCCATTCTAACACTGCTTGTCGGTACTTCTCAGGAACGACAAACTGCAGTCAAGCCTAGCCCTCGAGTGTTCGTGACTCACGGTAGAGCCGTTCTTATTTGCGAAGGAACATGGCACGTCCGCCCCGTGAATACTTGGTCACTTTACCCTTTTGTTTCTTCCGCACATCAACAAGTGTCGGGTCAGACTGTTGTTCTTGGACAACATCTTGACTACAAATCAGATCTTGCGGCAATGCAATGCCACCGGGGTGATACAATTTGGAGCCTTGGCCATGGCTCATGTTACTGCAGCTGAAGTCGAGTAGTGACATCTATGGTGCAACTATACTTGGCACCTGGTATATTACCTATAATGAGGTCAGACATACCTTCTTGCATGACAACTGCAACTGTTGAACCTGTGTAAAAGGGAGATGCTATCTGGATATGTGCCTCAGGGAACAATCTCACTGATCCATCAATAAGCTGAGCTTGGATCTGTCTGCCTGAATATTCTTCAGGACGAGCAAGACTCTGCCTGATGGTGCAACCTGAGGAACCATTGTCTCTCAGAACATTTACAGATACACCTCCCACAAACCCTGGCTGAACAAGGAAGGCACTGTTACCTGTGGGAGGGCCTGTGGAGGAAGCGGCCAGCCACTGATAAGGCTGCATGGCACTCAACTCATCAAACATGACAGGACTATATGCCTTAGGGATCGTACCCGAACTAGGTGTGTGAGGAGTCGTACTTGAACTAGGTGCACGAGGAGTTGTACTCACCATCTGGGGAGCTGGAGCGTTGACGGCCTGTGGAGGAGAGTTCACCATCTGAGGGGGACTAGAGAACTGTGAAGGAGGACCGGTGCTGGTGGGGACGGCACCATCGTGCGCCTGTTGGGGAATGAAGGCTGCGTTTGCCTCCTGCCTCCGATACACTGGAGCTGGTACTGAAAAGGTTTGTCCCGGTTGTCGATTGCTTGGCTGATACTGCTGCTGCTTAGGGCACTGATGCTGGTAAGGGTACTGCTTGTACGTCTTCCAGTCAGGTTTCTATGTATTCTGCCCCTGGTCCTTCTGCGGTTTGTTTGGACCTTGGCCATTATTCTGAGAATGGCCTTGATGCTGGGGGTTCAGAGTGCGATTGCTTACCAGACTTAGCAGTATCTTTCTTATTCCATGGCTGATGCCTACGAGTTTTGTACAAGTACGCAGTAAAGAAAGCATCAGCCTTTTCCACCATTTGGTTCGCATCCTTCACTTTGCACATCTTGAGCTGGGCCATAAGCTCAGCAGGCCACGATTTTTCCAGCTGTGTGCGCAGCAGAAGGTCGATTATTCCCTCTCGCATGCTGGGAGTCTCGTCCTTCTCCATCCACTCGCCTAAGTATGCCGTGAAACGGTCAAGGAACTGAACAGCTGTCTCCTTTTCCTGGAGACGCGCCTTCATGAACTGATTCCTAGCGTGATCAATGGTAAGACCGTACGCATTGATGAGTGTGGTCTTCATCATCTCGTACGTGAGATTATCTCCGCGAATTCTGTGGAGAATGTCGAGGGGAGGGCTCTCAAACAAGCTAAGGAACTGATGCCGCTTAGCTGCCTCATCCAGATCGTACAGCCGTGCCATGTCTTCGAAACGAGCTATGAATGGCTCGATTTGCTCGCCTTCCTTGTAAGAAGGAACCTTAAGACGTGGAGTTGCTAGAACAGGTGCTGAGAGGCTGAGAGAGCAGTGGGACTTGGGTTAGCTGCACCCAATGTGCCTGAAGCCAAGGAGTCTCGCTTCAGCTTGAGCACTTCAAGCTCGTGTTTACGTTCTCGCTCTCGTTCCTCAAGCTCACACTCCTTTTCATGCTCCTCGCGCTCGCGCTCATGCTCTTTCTCGCGTTCCTTGCGCTCGCGCTCTTCCTGACATTCCTCGCACTCACTCTGATCTTTTTCGAGTTCACACCGGATTTTCCGCTCTTTACGTGCGGCATTCTCACGTTGCTTCTCGTAATTACAGTGCGACAGGACATAATCTTTAATATCCTGGGGGTTAGTAAGCCCCATTTCCTTGGCTTCCTGTAGGTATATACTGGTATCCATCATGCTCAGATTGAGACTGAGTGAAAACTGAGACTGATATGCTGGCTGGTGTGCAGCAGTCTACCTAACTAAGAATGAGTGAGTGATTTCGGTAATAATCTCAAAGCTAGGAGTTTATATCCTGGAATGAGGTCGCCAGAAGTCAGGGGGAAAATGAAATATGTATAACAATGTATAGCTATGTGTGCTAGGAATAACTATTGAGTCGATTATTACGAGAGAATCGACTCGTGAAATCAAGTGGCGATTTCACTTTTATTCTGGCTTACTTCGCCAATTCTCTAGAGTCGAGAATTTATAGACTTTCTCAACAGTACACAGCAAAGATTAAACGCTCAAGTAGGTTGTATTACTGTACTGTTGACCTCTGAGAAAGTTAGTTTGTCCCCTTAACATGAAAATAATAATAATAATAATAATAATAATAATTATAAACAGGATTTTGGCTGGGCCAAACCCCTACCTAGCACAACGAATTTAAGAATAAATACCAAGAGTTGGCCTAAGTACCAGTCGTGATTAATATAAGGAGTTGTGCTAAGTCGGAGTGGCAAAAGTGTACTAAATATGTGGGGAAATCAAACACGACTGTTACATTTAGCAAAGCTCAAGGAAACGAACTGTAAATTTATTAAATACAAGAAAATAAATTTACGTTACATAAATCAATTCAAAATCAAAGAAAGGGAAATGCACTCACTCAAGCACTCAGACAAATAGCTAAATAACCAAAACCTTAAGCCTAGGACAAACAAAAGAAAATACTAATCGGTAAGTATGAGACCGTCGCTACTACTGTCGATCACCAGGCTGGTGGGAGCTTCGGGAATTCACGCCGATACAACTGAGACTTCTGTGATCACTAAGAAAAAGAGACCCGCTCGAGCTTACGCACGGCACAACCACACAACCACACTCCAAGACTATCACTTCGACGACTAACTCGATGCTAGAGTGTCCAACGTAAGGAACGTGTGAAAGGAGCGTGGCCAAATAACGGCGGTTGAGGCAACTTCAAAGAAATGACAATTCAGAAATTATCGCTCTGAGGAATGCACTGTCTGTACATAAAGGCAATCACTCGCGAAAGAATGACGAAAGTTTTGACAATTTGATGCAAATACGAGTACACGAGTGGACGGTTAAGAGACTGAGCGAAAACTTATGCATTTCAGAACTATTCGTCGCTCCCGCAAAATCAATCGATGTCACGATTTATGATACATAATTTCACGATGTAGAAAATTCGTGCCTATGTTATCTATACTATGTTATCTATACTTGCTTAATGTCGCTAATGCTCCATTCAAACTTAAAAGTGGTGTAAAGATCGGAGACTTCCTAGTATACCCAGCAGCCGTAATGGTGTGCCAGGAATCCTCTATTCCTACTGTTCATATTGATGATGATAGTCAACCACCAAGCGTATATGACATTAACTCTACGGTATCTGCTCCGACTCGTTCACATGACATGCTCTCAAATCTGATTGCCAAGGATTTTCCACAGGATAAATCTCAATTGCTCGACCTTTTGCACGCTTACAGATATGTGGTAGCCTTACCCGGAGAACAGATGGGCAAGACAGACTTAGTCAAACATCACATCGAACTAGTACCAGGTACTCAGCCGATTTGCATACCAGCAAATCGGTTACCTCACAGCTTGAGAAAACAGACAGATTAGATGGTACAGCAAATGTTAGTTCAGGACATTATCGAACCCTCCGTCAGTCCATGGAATAGCCCTCTTTTCTTAGTCCCAAAGAAGGACGGCAACTTTAGACTAGTAGTGGACTACCGTAAGGTAAATTCCATAACTGTTCCAGACTGTTTCCCGTTACCCGTCCTCACAGATTTGCTAGAAACACTAGGTGAAAATAACGTAGTCTTTTCATCCCTAGACCTCCTCAGTGGTTACTGGCAGGTCGAAATGGAAGAATCCTCTCGCCCAATTACACTTCAGCACACCTTCAGGACATATTCAGTTTAAGAGACTTCCTTTTGGTGTCAAAAATGCTCCTTCGGTATTCATGCGACTTATCCATTCGGTCTTTAGTGGCATGATGGGACACTCTTTTTGCTTACCTAGATGACATCATTGTTGTGAGTAAATCAGTCCCTGACCATTTTGCCAAACTACAACAAGTATTTGGATGCCTACAACTAGCAGGCCTGAAAATCAACCTTGGTAAATGTGACTTCCTGAGAAAGAAAATCAACTTTCTAGGACATGTCATCGACGCACAAGGCATTGATACTAATGACGACAAAACTAAGGCGATCATCAATTTCCCAGAACCTACCACTACCGATTCTGTAAGAAGTTTCCTAGGCCTAAGTGGTTACTATCGTAGATTCATTAAAGACTATGCAAAGATCGCCGCTCCTCTAACTCACTTACTAAGGAAGAATGTATCCTTTGTATGGACTAACGATCAGTCACAGGCTTTCAAACACTAAAGACAGCTCTTGTCAATGCCCCAATTTTAGCATTCTCTGATTATAACAAACCCTTTCTTCTATGCACAGACGCCTCAGGTGCAGGACTTGGTGCAGTTTGAACGCAACTCGATCAAGCATCCAGGAAGCGTGTAATTGCATATGCTAGTCGCGCCATTACCACCGCTGAATGTAATTACAGTGTCACCGATTTAGAAGCTCTGGGAGTAGTCTGGTCCTTGAAACATTTCAGAGACAGTATATGGTTATCCAGTGCATATCCAGACAGACCACCTCCCTCTATGTGATTTGTTTAAGGGACGCAACCTCACTGGTAGGTTAGCTAGATGGTCCATCACCATCCAGGATTTCAATCCCACTTTTCAGTATGTCCCAGGAATATCGATTGTAGTTGCAGACGCATTCTCACGTCAAGTAGCCGCACCTGTCACGTCCCTGCAGCCCAAAGGCACTGACAGCACAACCATAACATCAGAGGATGCTCAAAACTCTCAGTGCAAAGATTCCATATGGTCCCAAGTAGTTTATTTCCTAGAACCTCACCTACTCTACCAGTACCACTAGATGAGTTCATACTAAAAGATGGTCTCTTGTACAGAAAAACATTCCTTACAGGGAAGGATTTGCCCAACAGTGAAGGACACCAGCTCGTTGTCCCTACTGACCTAATATCTGCGGTCCTTTACATCGTTCATGATACACCTCACGCATCCACATGCTCTCTCCATTCACTGAATCAGGATAATACTGGAACGGAGAGAAATGTCAGAATTACCGGCTAGAAAATATGAGCTTTAAAAAAAAAAAATGGGGTGCCAAAACACCCCACCTGACTAACGAAGGGTTAATAACGTTTGTGCTTTAATTAGAGACCAATTTAGGCATTCTTCTTCTCTCTTGTCTCCCTTCACCCAGACAGTGTGGGAGACTATCAGGGCTGTATTCCCAAGGCTTTATAATCCTCCAACAACCTTGTATAAATCAGTTTGATGAGAGGAATGTAATGACAGTCAGTGAAATATTTTCTTCTTCCCGCTGGTCTTCTCACATTCGCGTATTACATGATGGAATAATGAGGTTTTGTTCTTAATATTTTTTGTTTCGTTCCTCCCGACTCTCAAATCTACATTGCTCACAAAGGACCTATTCACACAGGAGCCAATTTAGAATATATTCTGGTGTTAATTTCCTGAACGTTTAGGTTCGATTAAACACTGGAAGAATGTCCTTCTTCGCTGGGCCAGAATCTGAATGCTTTTTATCGCTGCCGGTTGTAATGTGAGTGACAGTGAGAACCAGAATTCCTTGAATATGAACAAATGAATCAGACTGATCCGTGTTTAGCTTTCATCCTGACTTACATGGTTCATCTATTTACTCAGAATATGTCCAATCCCGGCTTCATTGACGATATTTCCTAACACATAACACCGGATCTTATACCTCTGTCTCACTCTACCAGACACTGTAATGCAGACTTCAGAGGCTTCGTTGACCAGCCTCTCAAGAATCCAGCGACTGTTTATCTGTTCAAGAGGTGTAGGGTGTACAATAAAAATCGGTTTACATTTTCCTCGATATGCTCTGACATTATAGACGTTGACAACAAAAAATAAATAAATAATTAAATAAATAACAGAGTATTGATTTTGGTAGCATTTAGCACTGCACCCAGTCAATCCCTTTTATACGAAATAAAGCATCAGGGTTTAAAGGAAGTGTTACAGCATAATCTAGACCTTATACATATACTTATTATTCTTCATACAGCCCCAGCATGGCGGACTACGGGTCGTTTGTTCCCGAAGCCCTCCTACAATCAACCAACCCTGTGTACCGCACTGTGGGGCGTCGGATGGACCTGGTACCCATCACCGGATTTGATGAAACTGAGATCTTCCTCCTAGCGCGGGTTCAGAAGGGCACTCACTGTTTCATCGATTCTATTGATTTTGTTATCATTCATCAGATAAAAAGGGGCCTTGTTGGTACCACGTATATTATGGATGAGAAGGTAGGAGACTCAGTGTGGGTTTATAAGCCTCCGTAAAAAATTACTAAATAAAATTCCACATAGTTCAGTGCAGACAATTAAAATCAGCAAATCATCCCTCCCTCCTGAGTAGCATTAAATGAGCAAAACATAAACTAACATACCCTACGTCTTGAATCTTTATGGGATGATTCCGGTTGAAGCCACTTGGGCCACTAGACCACCTAGCATCCGCTTGTTGACAATATCGTGAAAAAAAAGTAATAAATAGTTTCACTAAGACAATTATAATCATGCCAACACATACACACACCCGATGATAGGATTGACAAACAATTTTTCTTAAAACGACGGCATTCTCCACATTGATCTTGCTTCCAACCGATTATTTTGTTCACCTTGAGAGATCTCTGAGTTACACACACACACACACACACACACACACACACACACACACACACACATTAACTAAAGACTGTCCTGTTACAGAAGACTATGTCTACTATACTCTCACTGTTTTTGGTGTCAATGTGTGTCAATGTGCAGACTAATCCTGGATCCGCAAACTATACCTCAGAGTGGCCATGGCAAGTCCGGGTTTGCCTGTAGAACTCTATTTTGGTTGTTTCTCCGTTATTTATGCTTTTATCGGTGCAGGTTGCAATCTTCTTCGAGATGAATGGTTGCCCTGCTACATAGGGCTTTCCATTGTTTTTTGTCCGAGGCATTGGTTTCCATATTTTGTTAGCATTATGTAGCATTGTTCAGAGATGTTCTTATATCATCGTTATATCTCTTCCAATATATTGCCACTATGCCGGGAATCGAAGGGACTCTTAATTCTGATCTGCCGTAAGTGCTTGGATGAATCAAAAGCATCTATTTGCTCGAGTGCCAGGGCAAGTAGATGCCTTTTCAGGCCCAAAGTGGGGGCAGAGGGACATTGGTTACAAGATTGTGACAATGTGAGATAACTTTTATCTGGTCGTGGTGTAGTGCACCTGACAGTCCCGGGTTCGATTCTCGGCATAGTGGTAATATATTGGATGATTTTCCAGTGTAAAGTACAGGTTTCTCTCTTTATATCGCTTCTTTTGTCCGAGGGGTTGCGGCGTCCTGCATGGACTCGGGAATACAGATCCTGGTGGGAAAGGCAGTGTTCAGGTATGTGGAACACGTGTCCGACCCATCTCAGCTGCTTAATAGTCATCATATTTTCTATGCTGGTTGAATTTGCTCACTGGAGAATTTCTGAATGAGGGACTTTATCCTCCCATGTTAATCCAATGATGTGTTGTAAGCATCGGATGTAAAATGACACAAGCTGTTTGATGTGATTCTGGTTAGTGGTCCAGAATCCAGCATGGTAAAAAAGGACGGAGTGTCATACAATCTTATATTATGATACTTTCGTCCCGATTCTCAATTGGTGTCTTCAAAGACTGTGGATCTGAGGCTTCCAAAATAGATTGGAGCATGGTTGATTTGCCCAAGGACGTCTGCATTAATGCTATTTTTTTATTTCATTTTCATTTCCGACTTTCGGTAAAGATTTCAGGTCCTATCTCAAGGCCCAGTAGTCCTCCTGCACCCCTCCATATGTTACCACTTTGGTGCTAACACCCAACGTCCACACTGAGTACATGCTAGGGTTGTCTCATTCAGTACTGGTGTACTGGTATTAGCGGGGGTACTTTTTCGACATGTCGGCGGGTCTACAGGTAGGTCAGTAAAGTCTACTTTTATGAAATTCAAATCCTTAAAATGTTCCTTGCCCCAGCCGGGATTCGATCCTGGGCCCAATAGGACTGGAGGCTGCCTCTTTACCGATTCAACCACAGCCTTTCGAAAGCAGTGACAAATCTCCATCTGATTTATTTTTGCGCTATTAATCTGAAATTTCAAGAGGCTGCTGTGTTGTTGGAAACGATGGTGAAACTCTATGTAGGGCTTCTGTGGTATGTGCAGGACAGTACAGTCATCAGCATAATGTAGCTCTTGGAAATGAGCCATATTAGTATTTAATTGTGCTTGAATACGTCTCAGATTAAATGAGTTACTTTTTAGAGAGATCTGGAATTTTAGTCCATCATACCACACTATGTGCAGGTAAGATACACACCTTCAATTCCCACTCCCTTTAGCAAAGGCCGCTGCATTATTACTAGCAAACGAGGTGGTATCTCGGATTGCCACGACAGGCAGGGTAGGGCTGGCGGCACAGGGTCTTCCTGGTCGCCATCAAGAGACTGTGCCGGCAGCGACTGTTGCAAATTCCATTCATGCTTGTCAGCAGAGAAGTGCAGGTGCGGCCTTATTCATCACCAATATCCGTGGTCTCAGCACCAATCTAAATTCAGTTCATTTTTTCCTACAGTCCATATCCCCTCTGGCCCAGCTCCTCACAGAACAATCTTTCCCTCTACCGAAATATCCCCATTTTGTTTTCCTGATTACCATCTCCCCACAAACCTCCATAGCAGGGGAGGCACCTGTTGTTATATCAAGTCTCAATATGCAGTTGACACTGTTTTAAACTTCAACTAATTGTGATTACTCACTGTATAATCTGAATTATGTAAATATTACCAAATATATCTGTGTAGCCTACCGCTCCCCCAATGCTTCTTCAGAGCACAGTGTCTTTGACTCCATATCCATACAGTTGAGTAGCCTTAACATTGCCCTTAGCACCGAAATTACCATTTTGGGTGATTTTAACGAATATAATGTTGAATGGTTATTGCATTCTGTCAGGACTGACGATGCTGGTCTAGAGCGCGAACTGTTTGCAGAATCGTATAATCTCATGCAGCTGGTAAAGCAACTGACCAGAATACCAGATAATCCTGACCATAATGCCCATCTCTTGGATCTGTTCCTGACAAATAATCCAGATCAGTACAGGATAGAAGTACTGTCATCAATTAGATCTTCTCATAAAAGCATCATTAGTTAGCCCCCCTAAATCTCCCCGTTCTGAACCTGTCAGGGTGACCCGAAGGCACTTTGAAAAGCCAACTGGGATGGATTTAGAAATTATCTTGCTGACATTCCATGGCAGTCTTTCTTCTCTAGTTATATCAATTCTACCCAGTCCCACATTAATGACTTAATATTGGTTGATATGGATTTATTCATACCAAGTGAACAGTTCACTGAAAGAACGAACTCTTTAAAAGTCATTAGCATATAACTTTTACTTAAAATAAAAGAAACATCTGAATAACTCTGTCAATTTAAAAATGCTAGAAACCATGCAAAAGCTGTAATAAACTTCGTTAAATCACACTTTCTTCAAAATCAAGCATCAGAACTACTTAACAACATTAATGACAATAGAAAAATCTGGTCATCTTTCATTTTTTTCAATAATAACTTTAACAAGACATCATTCATTCCCTCACTAAAATCTCCATATGGCAACATTAAAAATGACTCGCATACGAAAGCAAGTATCTTTCCTAATACATTTGCCAGAAATCTACTATTGAGGAAGTCAGCCAGAACGTCCCAATACTAGAACATGACTCTCGAAATTGATCCACTTACATTGCAGACAAGATACGTAAAATCCATCCTAGACAATTTACCAACCAACAAAGTTCCAGGCCCAGATGAAATTCCCTTAATTGTTTTGAAAAAGTGTTCCTCAGAACTTGCCTCTGCTCTAGCCAAATTATTCAAACTATGCATACTTATTTCTTCATTCCCTAATTCATGGAAAGAAGCCATTATCCACCCAATTCAAAAGAAAGGAAGTTCCTCTGACCCCTCTGATTACAGACCAGCTGATGTCACATCTTCTGTTGGTAAAGTATTTGAAATTTTAATTAATGTGCACACAGTTAAACATCTTGAATCCAACAACGTCGTTAGTGATAGACAATATAATTGTCATCAAGAAAGATTCACCATTGACATTCTCAGTCACCTGACTCATGCCATCTATCAATCAGTCGACCTACATGGAGAAACTCATGCAGTAGCCCTTGATATTTCTAAAGCTTTCGACAGAGTATGGCACCGTTCCTTGCTGTTCAAACTCCCTTGCTGTGGACTTACATCTTTTGTTCCTCTGCTTTTCTCATATCTAAGTAGCAGAGAAATAAAAATAAAAGCAGATGATGTATATTCCAATTTCCACTCAATTGACGCCCGTGTGCCACATTCTGGCGCCAACCCTGTCCCAGGTTCATATTAATGATCTCTTATCTGTCATCCACACTCTCATCCATTCATATGTAGATGACTCAACACTTCACAGTTCATTCACACTCAAACACCCATTTACAAAGTCTAATATTTCTAACTCTCAACTCCGTACAGCCATCTCCATTAATCAAGACTTATCTACGATCAATGAAAGAGGACAAAACAACCTTGTCTCATTTAATGATAGTAAAACCAAATGCATACAATTTACTAATAGACAGATATTGGCAGATTCGTCTGTTACTTTCAGTGCTACTAATATTCTCAATCTCAGGAAATTTTGAAATTCTCGGTGTCTCACTTAACAATGCCCTCAGCTGGACCTCTCATGTCAGATTACTTCCTAAAACCGCCTAAAAAAATCTTGGATTATTGTACAGAGTCCGTAACTTCTTCACTGACGAGCAGATAACTATAATTTATAAGTCAGAGGGATTCTTTCGATGTTCCGACCGCAGTTTGGGATGCCTTGACAGACCCAGTTACCTGCCCAGGTGGTGCAGGGCAACAAATGTTTAGGTTACCATTTCTAAACCCCTCGCCGTCAGGAATAAGCAGCTGGACGTCTGTTTCGGCTACTTAGTCACAATGGATGCTGCCCTAGGCATGACCGTCTCCTAAGCAATCATGTGTTGGACTCGAGCTAGACTCTAGAGCAGAGGTTCTCAACCTGGGGTACGTGAGAGGAATTTGGGGGGTACATGACAGGTTTCTCAAAATACTTCAGTTTTGAATAACTGCAAACCTGTTTGTAGAAAGTGGACTACATGTGCTAGGCTAGATGTGTCCTCCACTAGAACCAGGACACTTAGTGACAACATTAACAAGGAAACTTGGAGTTATGTCCTTTGAGAGAAAGCTCTCGGACTACACTTGCGACACATCTTGCAAACCCATAATACAGTAGTCACCCTTGCTCGTTTTCTATCGATCACGTCTCTCCTCACGCGTACCGAACAGGTACAAAAGTGAGACGCACTCTTCGCCTCTCACTGTCACCCACTCACCACTCTTCCCTCACTACCCTCACCCTCAGGTACGTTGAGATCTACTTCATGGTTTCCAGTGTATTTGGTTTGATTTTTTTCCCTCTAATGTCATGGATTTTGCTTGCGGCTACAAAGTCATGTGCCTACACTGCAGCCATAATAAATTGTAATGGTTTCATGGCCAAGTTTGTGGTTTTCAATTACGTTGGTAAGGGGTACGTGACCAATACTGAAAGACTTCAATTGGTACATAAGATTAAAAAAGGTTGAGAACCCCTGCTCTAGAGACTTCCAGCCACATCCATGGCCCGTCACAGTCACCCTGTTTTCTTGCCATAGGTCTTTTGATTTTGATGAAAGGATAAATTGGTAGGTGAGTATAGCAGTGGTATTGCGTAATGAATGGATCTGGCGTGATGGTGCGCAGTCTTTACCTCACATGACTTTGTCCTTCTCAGCCTGTGATTGTGGCATGAAGATTCACGATGACCACTTAATGAACAGGGTTGCAGAAGTCCACTCTGAGCTCTGTCTGTCGAGCCCCACCTTCCGTGGGACTCCACTAACGGATTTTTCTTTCGGGGTTTACTCCTGTAGGATTAACCCATCCAGGAGTTATAGAGAAGGCAGTGGGTTTAGGAACACTTAGTCTGACCCCTCACTGATGACTGTTCCAGCATGGGCAACTCTTTCGTGATGAGATCGGGAGGGTTGGGTTTCCACCCGCTGGTACGGCCCACCAGAATTACAGGGTAGGCAAGCCCCCCACCACAACAAGGTGGTTCCCCTCCCCCACCACCACCACAACACCACCACCACAGTTGCACTACGATGACGCCTTACATATATTTGTTACAAACTATTCACTTCTTTATTCAGCTCCAGAGAGATCCCTCGTAGTAAAGAGAGAGAGAGAGAGAGAGAGAGAGAGAAAGAATGAGAGAGAAAAATTCATTAAGGCGACGGTAACTATGAGATGATTATTCTTAACACTCAACCTGTATATCTTATCTTTCTGTGTTTGCTCGCTAGGCATTTTCAGTGCTCACTAATAAAGGATTCCTGATAAACTGAACTAGGCAGGCGAATGAGGTTCTCGATAACGTGGTCTGCCACCAACTCGATAGCGTGGTCGTAGATACTTGTAGGGAGATAGGGAAGTCGATTATGGATCGTTAAGCACAGCCAGAATAAAGTCGTGAGACGTAATATCAATGAGGTGAGTTACAGCACTCTTGGGATACGGAGTTTTATTGTACAGTTAAACTGAAGAGTGATTTACAGCGAAACTTAGCGTGACGGACAAAAACTCCTAACGATCCTAGTGTCGGGGCTTCTCGCCAGCCCCTCTTTCCCTTTCTCTCCTGCCTCCGCCCTGATTGTCTTCTTGGGCATTATCTAACTCCTTCTGGCCTGAAGGGAAGCTGTCCGACATTATATACAGATTGGAGAGGATGTTTGGTGAGGTATTAGTGTCTGATAAATATCCAGTGGACTTCCACGTGTTTGAATACGTCATGAAATTTTTAGTTGTCTGGACTACGAGGATGTTTGAAATACATCATATGTTAAGGATTCTTGATGGACTGGAACAACAAGATTGTGGACAGACATTACGTGAATTGACATTCCTAGTGAAAAGCTGTGTACGTTTCCGTCAGACACTACATCCTGTACATTGTGTTTATGAGATATGTGTTATAATGTCTACAAGGTCAGCAACAGTTTTTATTTTCATTTCGTCACTTGTAAAAATAATTGTATTTGCTTTCATAATGATAACAACAAATTCACCGAACGTCTTTATTAGTTTTGTGACTATTAGAACTGGGTCACACTTTTCAGTCCTTCAAAATATTAGCTCGATAGGTGGAGCTGCTACATTAAAGCTGTGTGTGTGTGTGTGTGTGTGTGTGTGTGTGTGTGATGCATCTCTCTCTCTC
>JAGKTI010018165.1:0-17912 GCA_018397915.1 Birgus latro | reverse complement strand
CTCTCACGTGGATCCTTTGGTAGCTATAGTAATAAGGATCTAAGGATGATTACTGATGCAACCTCTAGCGACATGAAGAAGCTGGTTCACTCCTGTAGCCGCAGCTAAATCTATATATGGCAGGCCAGGTGAAAATGCCTAACTAGACTCGGCCTGCAAGTGTACCGGACGTTGGCAAGAAGTCGTCATTAAAACCAGCCCTATATAACTGCCACGAATCATCACATTAACAAGAAATAACAATAGCCACCAGTGGAGGCAAATCCTCACGATCACTGAGGAAAGAGAACGTGTCAAGTAACACAGTGACGAAGGCCTCTACTAGACAAGGGACAGAGAGGTCCAACCCGCTGAAGACACTCACAAACGAGTATCTCTACACTAATCTAAGGCCATGCTTCAGATGCATGATTGGGTGGATGCTGAACCTCTAGTCAGGAGTACAAAGCTGAAACCCTTCTGACTACGAGAACAACCTGAGTAACAAAAACAACTCTGGCAACGAGAACCACCAGCGATGACTGTTACTGTTGTACCATGGATGAGACTGCCCCCTTCCCTCATACTCTCAGTAGTAGTTTCGTGCCTAAGAATATAACGTTCAGCGATCAGATTTGTCCAGCACCTTTTATGTGATCGCGAGTGGCTAATGAGGAGAGTATACTGTATATGAGTGAGGTGGAGGGTTGGAAAGGAAGGGGGAGGCCAAGGATGAGATGGAGAGATGGAGTGAAGAGGTACATGAGAGAGGGGGATGTGAGCTGGGAGCAGGGCAGTGAAATGGTTGGGGACAGGGTGACATGGAGGCGATTTGTCTGTGGCCACCCGTTACGAGATTAAGACGTCTGTCAATAGATAGACAGAGTGGCTCAGCAGACAAGTGCATGCATTTTACGTGAAGGGGATGCAGTTTGATTTCACAGGGACATAGTATAGTAACAAACCAGTACAGTTACCCCTATCATTTTTTCGGCACCCTCTTAGAAGAAAATCAACTTCAAAAAAAATCTTAAAAGAACTACTTGTACTTCCAGTGGATCCATGTACATCCGTTATCATTTTCATCCATTATATACCCGTTACCCACTTCATATGTTTTCTGAGTATTTATTCCTGTTGTTTGTAGGAGAATACCTAACTGCAGTGCCCTTGAAAAGAATGTTAATTTTTAATGCTCCCATCATTGGTCGTAAAATATGGCGTTTGGATACTATAAGCTATCAGCCCCACGCTAAGTTTTGTATCAGGCTCTGCGTTTTTGGTATACAGTACAGGAAATGGACGTCTGTTGCAGAAGTG
The DNA here is from genome assembly GCA_018397915.1 of Birgus latro. Lineage (NCBI taxonomy): Eukaryota > Metazoa > Arthropoda > Malacostraca > Decapoda > Coenobitidae > Birgus > Birgus latro. The sequence continues at coordinate 16,613 of JAGKTI010018165.1, read as the reverse complement.
TTGTGATCCGTGATTCTCTGTGACAGGGTACAGGGACGAGGGGTTGAGTTGGTGGTGTGATATCTGAAAACTATACTCTTTTTACTCTAACTCGGCCTAAAATTCCCTTCTTGCCACCGTGATTGCTGAGTTGTAACAATAGATTAGCGATGAAATTTGATGCCAGTCATGAGGAAGTGCAGTGGAAAGGATGTAGAGCCATGGTATAGTTATTTTTCTTTATTCCGCTGCCGACCAACATGAAATAAGGACGAAAATCTGGGTCAGGTTAGAGTAAAAACAGTGTAGTGTTCTGTGCCACACTTTACATTTATGGATATACCCTCACACAATTAATCTGTCCAGTGTTTTTACCACATAATTTCTCTGTTAATGACTGACTTCTGACTATAAGCCTCAGTTCAATCTTGTTGCTCGTTACTGTTATGAGAAATACAGTACAGTATTTTGTGTATTAATTTCTGGTGTATCTTCGTTGACACTCACCTGTACACACACCGGCCAACATGACAAACAAACCTACAACACAGACGATAATTCTTCCCCAGCAGACACGATACGCAGCAACCATCTCCACCACGATTCACCTCACCCCTCACCCACTATCCATTCAGAATCTCTCCTTCCTCTCCCTCCCTCCCTCTCTCCCTCACCTCTCCCCTCCTTCTCCTCCCTCCCTACCTCCTTCCCTCCTTCCCTCTCTGGTCTCTCCTCCTCCCCAACCCGACCCTGGCCGCACATCTGGTAATATTTAAATTCTTGTGAGACTCCACCACGACCGTCGAGCGCTGAAGGCCTTTGAAATGGGAGAGCTGAGGCTTGGTGGAGGGATGGGGAGGGAGAGGATGGGGAGGGGAGAGGGGGAGATACGGGGAAGAGAGGGAGGGGGAGAGAGCGAGAGGGTATTAGGAGAGAAGAGAGAAATGTGTGATAAGAGAGGGAAAGAAATATTTGAAAGGAAAGGGAGGAAAGAGGAGGAACTGGAGAAAGATATGTAGGGAGGAGGAGGAGGCAAAGGAGGAGGAGAAGGGAGGAGGAAACAAGTGTATAAAGGGAAAAGGGAGAAAGAAAAGGAGAAGGGGGGAATAAAGGGTACTGAGGGAAAGAGGAGGAGATAGAGGAGGATGCAGAGGAAGAGGAATGAGATTTGGAAGAAGTGAAGGTAGGAGGAATGAGAGGGGAATGAAAAGAAAATGAGAGAGAGAGAGAGGAGGACAGAGGGGGTATGAAGAGAGAAAGAGGAGTGGAGGAGAAGAGGAGAAGAAAGGAACATTAAGAGAAAAGGGGGGGGGGAAACAGGAGAAAGGAGTGAAAAGTGGAAAGTACAGAAGAGGAAGAAGAGACGATAAGGGAAAAAAAGAGGAGGCATGAAGGGCGAAGAAGAGTGGCATGAAGGGAAAGGGGAAAGAGGAGCAGAGAAGGGGAAAGAGGGGAAGAGAGAAGGGAAAAGAGGAGAGGAGAGTGAAGGAGATTGAAGGAGAAAGAGGTGGAGAAAGAGAAAGAGGGGGAGAGAGAAGGAGAAAGAGGAAGAGAGAGAGGTAGAGAGAGAGGAGAAGAGAGAGAGGTAGAGAGAGAGGAGAAGAGGGAAGGGGATTATTCAGAAAAGGCAGATGAGACGAGAGGCTAAACTGTCTTGAAAGCGGGGGGGGAGCTGAGAACAGAGGAAGTATATTTAAAATCAAGTGGAAAGGATTAGAAAGCAGAATGCCACTAATCCCCTTTCGTCCCACCAGTGACAAGAATGAGGGAATGAAGGGAAGGATAGAATGAGTTTAGGAGAACGTAATAAGGACATGTATTGCGATTGGAGATAAGCAAAAACATCTTGAAGTCGAGTATCGCTGAAAAATAAAAAAAATAAAAAAAATATAGAAAAGAAATGAAAAAAGGAAAAACGAAATTAACTGAATACCCCAAAGGACGTTAGAACAAATATCAGAAATGAAAACGAAAAAAAAAACACATCTGACAGAAAAAAAAAAAAAAAAAAAAAAAAAAAAAAAAAAAAAAAAAAAGATTAACATTCTCCTTTTACTCTAATTTGGCTTAAAACTTTCCTCTCTATCATTATCAACGAGTACTTGTGACAGATCAACACTACAATCTGCTGCTAGTCAGGAAGAAGTGTTATGGAGAGGATGTAGAGCCGTGGTATTATCTTCTGGCAAATGAGCTACGTGAAATAAGCTGCAAAAGGACAAAAATTTGGGCCACGTTGATGTAAAATGAGTATAGGTGCCTGAATCATTATAATTATTCGTATTTACAAAGTCCAGTCACTGTTATACTTTCTCCAAATGTAACAGATTTAGAAGAGTGATAAACAAGATAATTCGTCCTCATCACTAAGCTCTGAGGACTGAATGTAAATAGCTTTAGACAATAATTAACTTTTCTTCATTCATAACACCACTTTACCCTTTTCACGTTAACCTGGCCTAAAATTGCCATCTCTTCGTTTTGAATGCAGAACTGTAACAATAGATGAACACTAGAATGTTATGCTAGTCACGAAGAAGTGCAAGAGAAAGAGTGCAGAACCGTAGCATTGTTTTTTTAAGAAATGAGTGACATGAAATCAGCAGTAGTGGGGCAAGAATCTGGGCCAAGTTAAGGTGAAAGAACTATACCTTGGAGGAGCATCTCTCGAACTGAAGGGGTTAGACATGGCCATAATCATCCCCTTCACCTCTATAAATCCCTCCTAAGTGGCTAAAAACCGTCTGTTATAAGTATGAATTAAATACGAAAGACGTCACCGTATACTGAAGGAGTGAAGCGTCTATACTCCTTTGACTCTTACTTGGCCCAGATTTTCGTCCATTCACAGCTTACTTCACGTAGATCAAGGGCGGAAAAGGGCAATTCTACAGCTCTTCACCTGTCTCATAGCACTTCTTCGTGACTAGCACCATATTCTAGTGTTAATGTATTGCTACAACTCAGCATTCAAGATGGAGAGGTGGTACATTTAGACCAGCCTGGGGTAAGGTGGGTACAGTTGGTGCACATTTAAGTCAGTCCCTGTCTTCTTCTTACCTTGATAGCAGGATGGAGCGGCGTATCACCTTTCTCACACGTTTATTTTACGGAATCTGGGTTCATCAGTGAATCTTCCGTCACTGGGCTGCGTATTCACAGCTACATTATACCGCGATAAAGCAGACACGTTCACCCTTTCAAGCCAGTCACGCAGTTGTCATTTTAATCTTGCTGTCTTCACACACCATACCTTTTCTACCTTCACTTGGTCCAGATTTTCGTCCTTTGCAGCTTGTTTCACGTAGCTCAGTGGTAAAAAAGACAGTACTACGACTCGACATCCTTTCCATAGCACTTCTTCGTGACAGTCATCATAAATTAGTGTAAATCTATTGATACAACACGGCATTAAATCTGAAAAGATGGCAATATTAGGCCAGGTTAGAGTAAAAGCATTATAGCATTTGGCTTACGTGAGATTTTGAGTTGGAGTGGATAGATGGAACCATAAATAACCTCTCAAAAATGTCATATCCTTTCTAAGTTTAATAAAAATCTTCCAGACACCAAAAATACTGTAAATACCCANNNNTATCTTGAATGCTGAGCTGTAACATGGGATTAGCGCTAGAATATGGTGCTGATCATGAAGAAGTGCTGTGGAAAGGATGTGCTATGAAGCCGTAAATAATCAGTCCTTCCATTGACCTAAGGGGAATAAGCTGTAAAATGAACGTCGCCAAGTTAAATTGGACGAACTATAGGTGACGCATTTACTAAGTGTTCTGGATCTACTTGGGCTTTGAGATGCTTAATAATTAACTTCTTCACTTGGCAGGCGTCTTATATAATTCATCCCTACTACACCGGACTATTTTATTCACCAAAGGACAGAAATTTCGAGATGAATGGATTGACTATATCCTTCATTAAACACTCAGCTTGTGGATTTACACTGAGATACAGATTAATGAGAAAGTAAAGGAGCGTTGTGGCGTTGATGCGGATGTGATTCAGTGCGTTAGAGAGTAATTCTGAGATGGTTTGGCCATGTGGAGAGGACAGAGAATGAGATTGACTAGAGGAGTGTATGTGAGTGAGGTTGAGTGGAAGAGGGGGGAGAGGGAGACCAAGGATGTGGTGGAGTGGGGATTATAAGAGAGGGGAGAGGGGGGATTGTGAGTTGGAGGGAAGGTGGTCAAATGGCTGAGGACGGGACGACATGGAGGCGATTTGTTTGTGGCCACTCCTTACGGGATTAGGGCGTCTGGCTACTGATAGATAGATGGTGGATAGATAGATAGAATAATCCCTTTTTATACAAGATTATCCCCTCACCTGCACAGAATTATTAGTTTGGTAATAAAAAATAAAGGAAAAATACCTGTACTGTTATTGTATTGAAAAATAATGAGGTTTGGAAGGAGGATTTCGTAATTTGATTTTAGATGGAATTTTCGCCAGACGATTTTATTCAGCCTGAGACTTGGCTTAATCGCTGAGGAAATGGTGCTAAGATTGGTGCTAAGATGGCTCGTATACCAACAAGAATAAGGTGAGGAAAATGAGAGAGGAGGGAAGAGAAAGAGAGAGAGAGGCATGGGAGGGAACGCGAGCCACGTGCCGTCAACACAACACAGACTTTTGGTGTCACTCTTATCTCACTGCTCTTTATCTCAGCACATCACCCCACTTTCTTCCCTCGCTCACTCACTCATTCACTCACTCTCTCCCTTCTTCCCTCCCTCACTCACTCACTCCTCCGTTTTCTGATTCACTTCCTCACTCACTCGTTCACTCATTTCTTCTCACACTCATTCAGTCCATCTCTCATCCAGTTTTTCCATCCCTCCCACTTATTTGGCGCCTCATCCCATTGTAGTTACTTTATTTCTTCTCGTCCATATTTTCCACTCGCGTAAAGTATATTTATTAATTCAACTACTGGTCGACTGATTCCTAGCCCATTCAATGCTGTTATTTTATTTTCAACGAATTCTGTCTCTCACATACTTTCCTTTTATTTTTTTTTTAAATTTCTAACTTCCTCTATTCAAGAATTTGGAATATATTACCACCAACCTATTCACCAAGGTAATGCCATGTTTGTTATATGTTCACTATTACCAGTTGTTATCGTTTAGTTTTGGAATAACCTCTTGGAAGGAGGGGTTGATGTGAAGGCCCCCAAAACCATCTGATTTGCTTAACTCCTGTGTTCCCTTCACCTACTTTCCTCATCTCAGTTCCTTTACTCTTTCCTTGAGCTTCTTCAAATCCCCTCCCCCTTTCCTGATCACTGGCCCTTCCCTCTTTCCCATCCTTTACTATTTTAGGTTCCTTCCTCTCAGCATTAAATATCTTTCTCTGTCTTGCCCTTCCTTCCTTCCTCCCTTCATCCTCTACCCTTTTGTGGTCCTTCCCTCCTTCCCATGATTTTTTCCTCCTCCTCTTCTTCCTTTCCCATTGTTTCTTCTCTCATTCCTCCATATTCTTTCAGTCCCCCATTCGCCCATTCTTACCTCCTCCCATTTTCTCTTTCCTTACTGCTCTTTATCAGCACCTCCCTATATCTCTCTGCCTCTCCCTTCTTTTCTTCCCCCTTCATTCTTTCCTTCTCTCTTCCCTCCCTGTGTCCATAGATCATCCCCCTTCCCCTCTTCATGGTTACCTGCTCTCTCTCTCTCTCTCTCTCTCTCTCTCTCTCTCTCTCTCTCTCTCTCTCTCACTTTGCCTGCCTTCTCCCCCTGCTTACCCTCCCTCTCTATCACCCTGCCTGCCCTCTCTCTTTCTCACCCTGCCTGCCCTTTTTCTCGCCCTACCTGCCCTCTCTCTTTCTCACCCTGCCTGCCCTCTGCCTCACCCTGCCTGCCCTCTGCCTCACCCTGCCTGCCCTCTCTGCCCTTTTCTCCCCAAAGACAAAACATTTTCGGAAGTAATGAACTAAGTGGGAGGGAGGGAGGGGGAGGGAGGGGGAAGGGAGGGGGTGGAAGAAGGGAGGGAAAAATAGGGAAGAGCAAAGAGGGAAAGGGAAAGAGGGAGGGAGAGAAAGAGTCAGAAGGAAATAGGTAAGAGAACAGAAGATAGAAATTTGGATCTGGGAAATTGATAATAATTTAAGGAGAAAGAAAAAAGGCTAAAAGACTAGGGAAAATATATGAAAAAGGATTATAATTAGCCAGAAGGTAAGAGGTAGGTAAGAGGAAGAGGAAGAGGAATGGAGGATAAATACGGAGGGACAGGAAAGGAGTAAAGGGAGAGGAGTGATTGGTATGGGAAAAGGGAAAGAGGATGATAATGGGAGAAGGGAGAAAGGTATGAGGAAGAAGAAAGAGGATGGTGGAGAAGAGAAGAAAGGTAAGATGGAGAGGGAAAGGAAAGTGTATGAAAAAATGAATAAATAAATGAGGCTACAAAGAGAGAGAGATAGAGAGAGAGGGGGGGGTGGAGGTAGGAAAGAAAGAACGAGGTAAATTGATGCAGAAGAGGAAAGTGAGGATAAGAAAAACTGAAGAGGGAGCAAGGAGAGGACTGGTCACGTGCCGCTCAAATAACTCAATATATCTCTCAGACACCGCCACATTTACCACAACTACCACACTTACCACAATTACACTGCCTCCACGCCGACTTCCGTAGCTACCACGAATACCACACAGCCTCCACGCTAATTATCAAAGCTTCTGCACTACCACAGCTACACTATCTTTGCTCCGGTTGCTACACTTACACCCTCCCTTTAGAAACAGTTATCCTAGTGATTTCAGTATGTCATTTACTAGCTGTGGTCACCGTGATGTCAGTAATATTACCCATCACCTACTTCCTCTTCCTGTTCACAAGGCACGTCACACTTAATTGTTCAATCTCCGCTAAGTAGTAATTCACCTTCACTTGACTTCCTCAGCCCCAGTTCCTTGTATATTGCACAAGCACTTCTTTCAGTCCATATCCACATCTGACGTATGGATCACAATCAGGTTTTTTAAGTTATTTTGGCACTCAGTAGGACGCTAAAGTATACCCTAAAATTATTGCCAGCCTAAATTATGACACGAAGGTCAACAGGCTTAATATATAGTATTCATTTTGTTCAAGATTCCACACACACACACACACACACACACACACACACATACACACACACACACCATCTATAGCTTCAAAGAACATGTTAGTCCTCAAATGGTTTATTCCCATAGTCAGATTATTGTTCATTCTTTTACTTTCTCTCCATTATTATCTGTTGACACTGCAGAAATTTATATCATTCCTTTTAATAACCTTTACTTGTATCAGGATTATATAATTTACGTCACTCTAGTTTAGTGAGGAACATTGCCTTCGTGTTCTTAAACTGAAAGGACTGGCTGTGTTCTGTCGGTTATTTATAGATCGGTTGTGAACACATGTCGTGGTTAGCCTGCATTACACGTAACAAAGTACACACAGCAGCAAGGTAGGGAAATCAAGCACTTAGCTCTTATTACTGGCGTCACAAATGACTGTCAAAAACTGGGGTCTATCCTAAACTCTCTCAGTCTCACTTCTAAAATAATCGTTATTGTGTTTCAATCTTTGTGTAAAACAGGGATATGAAGGTCGCAGAATTTCCCCTCCTCTTACCTTTAACCAATAGCGGTTACATGATGGCCTTTGTGCAGTCGATAGGAATAAATATTTTAATTGTGTGTGACATATGATGGCCTGTTCATTTTCCATACCGTACCACTAACACTCCACCTTCCCATCCCCAGACCCACAGATCCAGCAGTACGGCGAGGTTAACCAGCTTGGGGGAGTGTTCGTCAACGGCCGGCCCCTCCCCAACCACGTCCGAATGCGCATCATCGAACTGGCCCAGCTGGGTATCCGACCCTGCGACATCTCCCGCCAGCTGCGGGTCTCTCACGGCTGCGTCTCCAAAATTCTCGCCAGGTAATGCGGAGGACACTCTAGACACACTGAGAGGAAACATCGTATTCTCACCGACATAGGAGACTTCGTAGCTCTGTTCTTAAGTAGCCTAGTTTCTTTGCATATCTGCTGGACCCTGCAAGCTGTAAGGGATGGCCGACAAACGCATTAATTTCTGAGTCACTCGTTTAAACCAGAATAGAACTAGGCCAGACTGGGGCAAGGGCGGCCCCAGCAATCATCGCTGTGGCTAACTGGATGCTATATGATGTTTCCCAGGGATCTGAATCATAGTTATAAAGATTCTTAGGCTGAGAATTTTTATAAATGCCATAAGGTTCTTTGCTTATGAAAGTAAATTCATAAAATGATCTCTGTAGCGTCATTCTAGGCTTTATTTATTTTTTTTTACCAATTCCTCCCCAAGAGTCCAGCAATGAATAGTTTGGCTGTCTAGTTCACCTAATCGTCGTGTATGCTAGTTATGGCTTCTAAATATCGGTATAATTTGTATCAGAACACAAGATATGAAGTTGCAATATGCAAAATAAATCTCTATGGGAGAAATACTATATAAAATTTCCTTTGCTACAGAGAATACGACCTCATAGCTGACAATTCTGCATTACCCTCTCAGATAACAGCACATTTAACAATCTCAACAAAAACACAGCAGCAGTTATACCCAGTCTGTCTAATCTGTTTCTCAGGTATAACGAGACTGATTAAGTAGTTATATTCAGTCTCTAATACGGTTGTTTCTCAGGTGTAACGACTTTGAATATGTAACTATGCTCTTTTTGCTCTAACTCGACCAAAAATTCACAGCTCTCCATCTTGAGTGTTGCGTTGTAAGAACAGGTTGACAGTAGATTATGATGCTGGTCACAAAGAAGGGCAGTGAAAATGTAGAATGGAACCACTGTCTCTTCCTACCACAGAGCTACGTGAAATAAGCTGCAAAAGGACGAAAATATGGGCCAAGTTAGTGCAAAAATGGATAATATTTAACAGAAGCCACAACTTGAATTCAAATATTTTCAAGCGTTTTCTGTTTATACCTCACAATTTGCGAACACTTCTCTTCTGTGAAACTTCCGTCGCAAATGACCCCAGGCGGAATAAATGACCTTGGCCTCTTAAAGGGTATTGATGACCCCAAGGAGGGCGTAGGTAATTTGCTATAGAAGTGTCATGGAAGGAAAATGTCAACAAGTGGTAAGATATAAGCAGAGAACCGTCCAAAATCCTTGCTTTCTAGTTGTTGCCTATGCTAAATATTTACCATGAAAATTTGTATATATATTCAGTAGCTCCATCCTCTTTGCTTCCCAGGTACAACGAGACTGGGTCCATATTGCCTGGCGCCATAGGGGGATCTAAGCCCCGAGTGACGACGCCCAAGGTGGTGAGCTACATAAAAGACCTGAAGCAGAAGGACCCGGGCATCTTTGCCTGGGAGATACGGGAGAGGCTGCTGAAGGACGGGGTGTGTGACAAGTACAACGTGCCTAGTGTATCCTCCATATCCAGGTGAGGAGAAATAGATAAATAGATAGATAGATACAGGCAGATAGACAGATAGGGGGTGGGAGAGGGAGGGAGGGAGGTACAAGCTACTCTCTAGGTGAAGGGAAACAAAAGCGAATCAGAATTACAGTAAGAACAAAATGAACAGGTACACAGGTGCAGGAGAAAAATGGGACAAAGGAGAGATAGTTTTAAAGGAAGGTGTTGCTACAAATGCATGACTGAAGCATTTTGTCTGTGTACAGTAAAGAAAAACAAATTATTAGTTCACCATTCATGCACCAGGGGCCTGTAACTAATATGTGACAGGCGAGTTTACCGTTTAGATGTGGTGGTGGTGGTGGTGGTGTTACTGTGAATGTGACTGAGAAACGTAGCCAGAGGTGGATTGGTGTGATGTGGCTGATACAGGTGCGATACGGCTGAGACAGGTGTGTTATGGTGTGACTATGTGTTGTTGAGAAAGGTGTTTTGTGGGGTGGCTTGTTGTGATGTGGTCTAGATGAGTCAGGTGTGATGCAGTGTGATGTGATGTGGTGAGTGTGGTTTGTACTATGCTGTGGTGTTGTTAGGCTGCGGCTGGTATGGAGTGGTGTGGTGTGATGTGGCGTAGTGTGTCTGAGGAAGGTATGGTGTGGTGTGATAAGGTGTGATGTGATTTGGTCTGGTGTGGTGAGATAAGTTGTGGTATGGTATGAGGTATGTGGTGTAGTGTGGTGTATTGTGATGTGGTGTGGTGTGATTGAGACAGGTGTGGCGTGATGTGATGTATACTGTGAATGAAACTGGGTGTGGTGAGGTGTGTGAGACAAATGTGATCAAAACGCTGCCCTTGTATCTCGTGGGCTTAAGACGCTTTCTAACACCTCTTCTTTACGAATTTATTTCTGCTTTTGGTGCCAATACGTTAATAATCTACGTCTTATATGCAAACTAAGTCAATATTGAAAACATGAGAATAACATGAAAGAGAATATTTAGGCGTGACTCTCATACCAGCTGGATAAGGAATGTGTGTAAGTGGACCTTCTGTGAATCAAAGAGGATACGACTCCACATTTTGCTACTGTTGCAGGATCCTGAGGAACAAGATCGGGTCGCTGCATCACCTGGGCGCCTCCAGCCACTACGACAAGCACCCTACTTCCCTCTACAACACGCTCTACCCCGCAGCCGCAGCCTACACCGCAGCCGCCGCAGCCTACTCTTCCATGGCGCCACAGCAGGTCCCGCAGCCACCACCAGCCACATCCCAGCCAGGAATGGGGGCTGGGAAGGGAGCGGCGACCCCTTCCCCACCTGGGTGCCGACCCCCCTGGCCTGGAGCCCAAACCATGTCGGATCTGCTAGGTCACGTGAATATGGGTCTGCCCCGCCACCAGGACACCCACAACTACAACTACTACAACTACCTGCAACTCCAGCTGCCTGCATGTGCCCCCCAGCCCAACACCCTACCCCACCACACTCCACTGCCCCCCAACCACCACCACCACCACCTGTCCTCCCCACTGGCCAACGGGTTCTCCTCCCCCCTGCCTAACCCCCTGCAAAACTCCTTCAGTGCCCCCCTCTCTTCCATGATGACGTCACCCGGCCTCACACCGCAACCTGCCTCACTCTAGCTTCCCCCTCCCTCGCCCTAACCCTCACCCTCACACTCACCCGCACCTTCACTCACTCATTCTTTCACTGGTTGATTCATATTTCTCACTCATATTCCTTTCCCTCAGTTTTTGTGCTGATCCACACACACACACACACACACACACACACAAACACACACACACACACACACACACACACACACACACACACGCACACCTTATATATCTTTGGTCTCACACTCCTCCTTCCCTCACATCTCACTCTCCCATCGCTCTACGTCTGCTTAGGTGCCTTATCAGTGTCTTAGCGTTATTACATAAGTGCCTTGATGGTGCCTGGAACTATTTTCTCTGTGCCTTGACATTGCCTTATCGTAGATTTGCTACTGCAGTATCTTGAGGGCGTTATGCTGCGTCAATACAGGGCCTCACTGGGGGGGTGTTTAGTGACAAATCATTTCATAACATGTGGGTAAGAGAGCATTTCATAACTAATGGCGAATTTCCGCAGGTCAATATAAACCAGTCCAGAATGATCTAAGCTGTTTGACAGTCCACGGAGCCCGGTGCTTCCGTTTAGCGTTGAGCACAAGTCAAGGCCAGCGTAAGCCAATCTTGCCCTGGCGGCAGGGTTAGTTTAAATCAGTCTGAACCGGTCGGACTGCCACACCAAAACTACCATGGGATTGTTCCCGTTCGGACTGGTTTATAAAGCTTGCGAAAACGCGCTGTAAATATATATTCCGTGCTAGGTTATGTCCAGGCTATGGGAACACTCTTAATCTCTCACCAGTATAATTATTTATATGGAAATATGTCACCAATCGCTTGTAACGTCAACTGAGTGAAACATGAGACTATTTGGAGAAGTATATATACCATAAAAATCAATAAATTTTTGTTTACTAGCTGGGCTTTCATGTGTAGGATATCTGTTATAAATTTTAAACGTGGGAGATGTTTAACTGTGTTTATTCAGAAGGAATCTAAGGCCGATCACTTGCAAGAACTGATAATCTAATAAATATCCTTATTATAATTATTCTTTTGGCATTCAGTCAACATTCAGTCACTCTAAAGCTATTGTTATGATGGACGAAAGGATTTTATAGCGGCTTTGTCATAGGCTGAATTCCTCTCTTCCTCTCTTCCCTCCCACCTTCCCTGACAGACCACCAGCTACCTCCACCACCACCACCACCACCACCACCACCACCACTGTTGACGGCGATTAGACCATGATAGTGTTCGATGCTCTTGGATAATACTACCGCCAAGGAACCCAGTTAAAGTTACGTATGTCACAGCAAAACTGAAATGAATAGTCGCGAACCTTCGACAAATTCAGCTGACAGTGCGATTGCGTGTGTGGCCAGCAAGGAGAGTGACTGAGGGAGGTGCGAATTCAGTCATCTCCTCCGTGACTGATCTCTTACTCGTGTGCCAGTGAGACATGTGAATCAGGTAACTTCAAAACAAAATATGAAAGCAACAGGAAAAGTAAGTGAAGGGATTAACCAACATAAACACTAACCCTTGCGTTACGGGGTTGCTCCCTTAATCTGAACAGTCGTCTTCCTGCAATAAGGATAAAACTAAGATATATTCATAGGATTATCCCTTTGAGAAGATGACGTCTTTGTATCATATTCTTGCTACTGTCAGACGGATTTTTTCACCTTTGTAGGGGTGTTTCAAGCTGGAGGGGCTAAATATATCCTTCAATAATCCGTTTACTGCAGGAGGGTTGATTATGTTCGCCTGAGCCAAGCAAAGAATAAACTCAAAGAGGGACGTCGCCATGTATAAGAAGTTAATACCTGTAATAATCATGAGTACACGAGAACTGGGGGTGATTAGACTAAGACCCAGAACAAACCAGATTGCAAGACAGGGATTTATTTATTGCATTTTAGCCACATGCAACTGGCTGGAAAATTGTGCCCTGGCGTGACGAGGGAGCTGCAAGTGAGGTCATCTGGAGTACTGCTCTCACTTACGATCGATGCCTTGTCGTAACCATTATTTATTTTTTGCAAGAACTGGGGACATGGAAAGTATCTGCTGTTTTCTTTCTTTGTCCTGCCGTCCAGAACAAACAGCAGCGATGATAATTTCCCTCTCGTAACCAGGAACTGTTTTTATGACGAAAGAATCCAAGACAGAAAAATTCTAACGTCGTTGACCATTGTGCAAAAACTAATCTGAGCTACGACAGTGCCTTTGAGAATCCCACCCCAGGGTTGTACTCTCGTGGGCTTAGGAGGCTCCCTCGCACCCCAGCCTATAGCGAATCGTTATGCCTAGCACACAGTAGGATTTTCTCTTATACAATTTACCTCTCTATTTAATTTATATATGTACACACACTGCTGCATACACGATATACAAGGGAATACCAAAGAGCGGTATGCAGGAATCGATTGGTATTATAAGGGCGTCAGGGAGCCTTCTAAACTGACGGGAAATACAACGTACATGCGTCACGGCCCACGCAGCACTGGTCCTTGATTCACGGACTGGGGGTCGAATGTGCTTAAACCTGAAATCGCACCGTGGGAGACAGACCCCGAATTTTTTTTATGATTTTTTTGCCGTACGTGATGATGATGGAACATATCTGGCCTTCCTGTATGGCTGCTGACTGTTCTGTATTACGGGATGCAGGCTAACCATATCCAATAACCACAGGTGTTCCGTAAATGACCTTCAGTAATTAGGGGTTTGCATTCCACCTTGTGATTCAGTGCCTGAGCATACTACCCTCACAGTCATTCTCTAGAGTAACTAAAATTTATGTATGCAGAAATAAATCTTAGTTACCAGAGAAGAGTAGCCGAATATCCTAAGTTACCTTGTGAATCAGCCCTGGTGTTGCGTTTGGTATGAAACGGATAATCAGGACTGTGCCTCTGTAATGATATGACACTAATTATATTCAGGCTGTTAATTATTATCATTGTTTGCGTGACAAGTGATAGTGTAATTATTCAGCAACATCATGTATTATTTTGACAACTAGAAATCACCAACACATTTCTGGGGAGTAACCTTTTCGGTCCGAGGGTTTCAATTTTATCTTATTCTTGCTGGTACCAGGGGATTTTATGCACCTTAAGAGAACACCATGGTAGTGAAGGGAGGAATAAGGCCGTTATACAGGGTCGCCCGAGAGGACAAGGCGTAACTCTGAGAAACGACACATGAAGGAACAAAGAGTAATATCAACATGAATCCGAATCTGAACCGTAACGAAGCTGCAGTTACTAATGTCATGTAAGAAAATGGTCTCCATCGTCAAGTACCCATAAGTTCATCAATAACTACTCATACAGCTCTAAAACAATTGAGATTAGGACACAAGCTGATAGATCGTTTTTCTTTTCTTTTTTGTACTTAGAATTCCCTCACCTATCATTTCCCACACATATAGCCTTTCCTCCCGGGACCCCTGTATCATCCCTCCAGTATAGAAAGTCTTTCCTGAAGTGAATTAAATCGCCTGGTGGTAGCATGAATAAAAAAAATTTATATATATATATTATCGTTGGGCTGCCGAGGTTAAAAGGGAAGTTATTGTGCACTAAACTACAATCATATATTCAGAAGTTACTATTTAGGATTCCCATGATAAACACATTCTTTCTGTTTATGTGTGTCATGGCTGTGTGCTCAATGTGTTGTTTGTATATTCTGTGTTGTACGAGACCCTTAACTTGAGGTCGTGTGGGTTTTCCTGTATTATGTGTTAAATGATAATGAATGAAGCAACGTAGCCTGATTTAGTCTCCGGTGACAAACTTAATGTACTATTTTCCACTCTAACCTCGCCGAAAATTGCCATCTCTCCACTTGGACTGCTGATTAATAACGAATGATTAACACTAAAATATGATGCTAGTAACGGAGAAGTGCCAGAAGAGAACGTAGAGCCGTCTTTTTCGTTTAATGGTGACCTGCGTGAAATAAACTAAGGTAGGGCAGAATTCTGGGCCAAGTTACGGTGAAAGAATTATAGAACAGCAGAACCATTCACGGCCAGACGAGGACGAGAGGTAATGGTCCCAAAGCCTCTCCTCTTCATATCTGAAATTCACAATGTTTATCTGCCCTAATGACCTTTGTGCTGTCTATAGGCGTAAAGCTATTTGGACTCTCGAACTAATAGACAGTCGGGTCCACTTCAATAAAACATGGCGAAGGTCTCTTACTAAATGGTGGTGTGGTAATGTGATACTCTGTAATGTGTTGGTGTCAAGTGGTGAGAGAAGTGATGTAGTTAATAGTGTCCTGTAGTGTGGTGGTGTCCTGTAGTGTGGTGGTGTCCTGTGGTGGGGAGTGTGATGTGGTTAGTGGTGTTCCGTAACGTGCTAGTGCCCTGTGATGCTCTGTGACGTTCTGTGATGGCCGCCACGGAAGCATATTCACGCTGTAACAATACTGAGGATTAACTGCTGAAGCTCTAACAAGGTTCAACATGAAATACAACAAACTGTATCAGCAGGAAAGGATATATGGACGACTGCATCTTTTCATCATTAGCAAAATTGTATTTCTAATGTCAGGCAGTAGTAACTGTGAAATAAATTATCTAATCATAAACTCCACC
Source organism: Birgus latro (assembly GCA_018397915.1). Classification (NCBI taxonomy): domain Eukaryota; kingdom Metazoa; phylum Arthropoda; class Malacostraca; order Decapoda; family Coenobitidae; genus Birgus; species Birgus latro. The sequence goes on along the minus strand of JAGKTI010018165.1, from coordinate 968 downwards.
ACCGGATACAAGTAAGCTGATAAGCATGCTCTAAGAGGCCTAAAAACAGCGTTCTCTCCCCGTTCCTCCGGTTCTGATTGTAGCTGTTGCTGTTTGGGTATTGTTCTGGGGTGAAAAGAGGAGGAAGGGGTACAGAGGAGGTGAAAGATAGACCAAAAAAGACAGAGAAAGGGATGGGGGTAGCAAGGAAACTGGGTAAAGAGGGAACGTTAAAATACAAACATATCCTGTCTCTTGTTGTCAGCCCTGCTCAAACTTTCCTTCCGGCTAATGATTTTTCTTGAATTTCCACTACCTTCTTAGTCTCTTTCTTCCTCCTCTTTATGCTCCTTTTCTCTACGCCTTGTTTACTTTTCTCTTGCGTTTCTACTATCTTCTCAGTCCTCCTTTTCTTCCAGTAGCGTAAATTTCTTGCAGTGTAGTGGGGACGAACGTGTGTAAGGAGTACTGTTTTTTTTCTTTATGCCTCTGGTTTCTCACGTATAGGTTCTGTTAACTGGCCAGCTGAGCGTGTGTACCTGATCTTTGTCACTTTCACACCCATCATGAACCCGTAAAATAAGCAAATTATACTTGCATTTTCCACAGCATTTTGTACAGCTTGTATACTCTTTTCCTTTTTACTGTCTCGGGACATAACTGCTGGAGAACGGGAAGTCAGGACCATGTTAAGAAATGAGGTTGTCTTAGGCAGTCCAAGAAGTATGTTAAGTCAAGGTAACGTAGTGTAAGCCTCCACATTTCAGAGCATCAGTCCAGTATCACTAATATCGAATACTGTCAATAAATCTCAAAATAACTGGAGCGAACATTAATAGTAACCTGCTTAGCTCCGTATCCACGCGTGAAAAGACCAAGAGAGGCGCTCCCTTAATTACATTTGTTTTTCCACCTCTCCTGAGTATCTGGAGGAAATAAAAGCACTTCCTCTCCGGCAAAATTTGTTGGAGATATTATTCCTTATTCCA
>JAGKTI010018164.1:0-17912 GCA_018397915.1 Birgus latro | reverse complement strand
CCCCATACCATCTCTCCACTTCTTAAATCTTTCCTCCGCCTCCTTTTCATTCTCTGCAATCAACACCAAATCATCAGCATACAGCATCTCCCATGGGAGTCCATGTCTGAAGTCATGTGAGAGGGCTTCAAGCACCATGATAAACAACAAGGGACTCAAAACTGACCCCTGATGCACACCAAAATTCACGGAAAACTCATCACTCAAAGCTCCATTCACTCTTACCTGGGTGCGAGCACCCATGTACATAGCCATAACCACCCTAACCAGCCATTCTTCCAACCCTAGCTTTCTCATTGCACACTTCACCACCTCTCTAGGGGCTCTGTCAAAGGCCTTTTCCAAATCAACAAAAACAAAATACAATTCCCTTTTCTTTCCAATGTATTTTTTCTGAAGCTGTCGAACTGGACTGTTTCTGGCTATATCGGACTTTCTCCGACATACAGGAATTTAGTTCAGTTGCCCCTTGAGTCCGATAAAAGCAAATTCCGGTCTACTGAAGTCCAATATATCAAGATTTTACTGTATATCGGAAAATTTCTGATAAAGCCAGAAGCTGTCCGGACTGTCTGACCACTTAAGCTATGTTCTCCACAATAAGGTAAATAAAAGACATTTTTATCAGTGTACAGTAGTACAGTATTATTATATATATTATACCATTTGATTAATGTAGTGAAGTTATAACGCAGTACAGTATCATAATGGTAGTCAAAATAGTTAAAAAACCGTTCACGTGATCCGGACTAATGTCTGATATGTCGGAAAAAGTCCAGATTAGCAAAGGGAAGTCCAGATGTCACTTTTATCAGAATTTCGCATTTTTGAGAATAGTTTGGGCCCCAATTAGTCCGTTACAGTGAGATGTTACTGTGTATATATATATATATATACAGTAGAACCTCAATTATCCGTGAGCCAGTCAACCGGAATTGGCGCTAAACCGGACAAGTTAAAGAAAATTTCCAAAATCAATCAACTGGCGAAAATCAAGGACCTAAACAGCATTTCAAATTCACCGCACAACCATCCCGCCCAAATGTTTTCATTCCTTCATCACCGAGCGCATCACAGCAGTCCCTGCCATTGTTTTGAGGCTTAACAGTGTAAACACAGGAACACACCGCTGTTTTATCACAATTTTCCGTGGAATATCAATCATGGCTCCTGGCTGTCCGTGGAAAGATGTTGATGAATCATTTTGAAAGATCATCCAATTCATGGACAGAAATCCAGCCTACACAGCTAATGAACTGCTTCATTTTCGTAGCTATTAATGATGACTACCAAAATCGCCGTCGTGTAGTAATCAAACAGTCAGACATCAGGGACTTTTCACAAGGGGTAAACATGCAAAAACAGCAAACATTTCACTCGTATCCTCTTGTTCATTTGTGGGGCTCCTAGATAGTGATGCATCAATGTCCACACCAGCAAGTATTCCAGCAAAAATGGCTGCAACACCAGTCTCCCCCATCAGGCCTGTTCGACCCCCAGCCAGCCTATCCACTCACGTCGATGAGCCTGCATCACCCACAACTCTGCAGTTACGAGATAATATACCGTCAAGTCAATTCACAGTCAGACAATTCCCCGTCAAAACATGGACGATTCCCCGTCAAGACAATTCGCACCCTGGACAATTCCCCATCAGGACAATTCGCACCCTGGACGAACCCCCTTCAGGACAATTTGCACCCTGGACGATTCCCCGTCAGGACAATTCGCACCCTGGACGATTCCCCATCATTCTATAAATACTTATTATTAATTAATTAATACTTTAATAACTATATTTCAGGGGGATTCATCAAAGTCTATGCTTAATAGCATAAGCTTTGGATATTATTTATTAGTTCCACCTTTAGTCAATAACTGTTCCTTCCTCGCTGTAGTCGCCTGTGAATTACAGTAAACCCTTCATAAGTCGAATTATATGGGTCTCTACCCTGGTTCGAATTACCAAATTTTCCGTCTTACCGAATTTTCACCCCCCAAAATTGCTAAATTACCGAATTTTCACCCCCCAAAATTGCTAAGACAATACCTGTTACTTGTCCTTTCAACACTAAATTAAAGAAGCATATATAAATAAATAAGTTATGACAAAAAACAATTTAGTGCATTTAATATACATTTAACCCCTTCAGTGCTGGGTGTATTTTCATTTTGTTCTTGCTGCCACCAGACAATTTTAGTCAGTGTAGGTTGGATCTGTGGAAGTGCATGCGGTTGGTACAGCCTTCGTTAGCCCCTTCAGTATGTGAGTCCAGTCCTGAGTGCCATAAAATCGGCTAGAGGAAGCGTAAATAAAGTAGAAATAGACGTCACAGTACGGAAGTGGTTAATTGGTAGAAAATCATTCACAGAGGCAGTACAGACCGTCGGCAGCATATGCTGGAGATGGATTTTCACCCCCCAAAATTGCAATAACAATACTTATTACTTGTCTTCTTAACACTAAAGTAAAGGAGCATATACAGTGTATAAATTAATAAAGAAAGACAAAAAAGAAAGAATTCAGTGCACATAATTTGTCTTTCGTCAGAGGCAGTAGATTCGTTGGCAGTTTGTTTTGCTTTGGAGACGGAGGTGTTGGAGGTGGCTGAGTTCACATTTAAACGTAAATTCTAAAAAGTACCCGGTATTTATTTCACTCTACATTAAGAACTAAACTTAAATGTAATCACTGTAATAGAATGCAGTGTAACACCTTTCGTTAGAGGCAGTACATTCGTCGGCAGTTTGTTTTGTTTTGGAGACGGAGGTGGTGGAGGTGGTTGAGTTCACACTTTAACGTAAATTCTAAACAGTACCCAGTATTTATTTCACTCTATATTGAACTAAACTTATGTGTAATCACTGTAATAGACTGCAGTGTAACACCTTTCGTTAGAGGCAGTAGATTTGTCGGCAGTTTGTTTTGTTTTGGAGACTGAGGTGGTGGAGGTGGGTGAGTTCACACTTTAACTATTCTAAACAGTACCCAGTATTTATTTCACTCTATATTAAGAACTAAACTTAAATGTAATCAGTGTAATACACTGCAATGTAACACTTTCAGTATTAATAGTACTGAAGTTTAATCATGATCACTACACTAAGTCACACACACACTTTTTTTTTTTTTTTTTTTAGCTTCATTCCTTTACGACTAGAGGTGCCAGTATCACTTCTTTTAAGCTTTGAACCTTCCATGGCAAGGCAGAAGGCAAAAGGATAGCACTGCTCAGCACTAGATGACAGTAAGAATGGCGCAACTACCGTCTCCAAAAGCAAGCAGCAGACTGGTGCCACGTGTCTGCCTGCCGTGTCCGCCTGGCGCCATTTCTCGCCCTACTATCACATTTCGGCCTACTTTCATACGTGGTCTCGGCCTGAGTTCGGCTAACTGAAGATTTCGGCTTCTAAAAGTTCGCCTTATGGAAGGTTTACTGTATATTCTAGCTTAACCTTTGGCTGTCTTCATTAATGACGGCGAAATGTCTTGTTATTATTGTGACACCGATTTGACCTGAAGGCGAATTGTCCTGAAACCACCAGTCCTTGCTGAAGACTTCTTTATAGTTTTTTTTTCCTTTACTGTTGATGACTAATGGCCTTCAAAAATAGTTTCAATCTGCATTTTTTTTTTTAAAATGTGCGCCAAAACTTATTCCTGGCAAAATATGCGTGATGCAAGAGGGCCATCATTCACGTGTTGTTCAGGTCAAAGGCTAGATTGGTAATGAGGACTTTCAAGAGACTTAGTGGCAATCTTTGGCGATTAAAATTTTTATTGGGAGTATTAGGTGGCAAAACTAATCGGTTAGGTTAGGTCAGAATGCAGTATGTAGTGATGTGTCCAGTCGGTGAGATCGTATGTAAACACACGTCTTGAGTATCGTAGGACAGACATTTATAATTATCCTTAACTATATTTTCAACAAAAAATATGAGGCTCATAGAACCTAACCCCCTATTTTACAAGTAAATATATGTCGCAACTTAGCTAATAGTGTAGTAAGGGTAATTACAATCTCAGTTAAATAAAATACACTGAAAGCATTAGGCCTATTTTATGTACCTACAACCCATCAAAATTACTCTAGTTTGAGAATCACTGTTGTAAGAGAACAGGAAATGGGTGGTAATCGATTTTCCGGCATTTTGAATTACTGCGGCTCCCAGATAATTGAGGTTCTACTGTACATATCGTTACAACCAGTGTCTCTCCTAACTGTGTGAAGGGTATCAGTCTACCAGACACACCTGGCTGGTACCTGCCACCAGCCACGTATACTAAGGTGGAGCGCCATCTGTGGCTTGTGCACCTCACCACAAGCGCCATCTGTGGCTTGTGCACCTCACCACAAGCGCCATCTGTGGCTTGTGCACCTCACCACAAGCGCCCTCTGCCAAGCTGATGCCCCATCTTGCCAACAGGCAGTATGAGAGGGGAGATAGATGAGGAGCACATGCTTGACCAGCAGTACACCGCTAATTCTCTCTGGCTTCTGGTGTGCTCTACACTTCCCGGACATTCTTTCTAGGAGACCCAGCAGCGACCCAGGCACCAACATCTATATCTACTCTGATGAGTATATCTTTCCTCCATCCATCCCACGTGTCTCAGTGTTCTCTTGCTCCACATTAATATACTTGTTTTTGTATGTGTTTAGCTAGGGAGTGTAATGTATTTAGCTAGGAGTATTAGTATTATGTATTAGATAAGAGTACTGTTTTAAGTTGGTGGTGGTGACATTATTATTAGTATATTAGTATTATTAGTATATTAGTATTGTAGGTGAGCAGTGTGTGAAGAATGATGAAGGAAGGGTAGTGGTGAACAGTGAGGATATTAAAGATGCATGGAGAGAGCATTATAGCCGATTGTTGAATGAGGAGTTTGATTGGGATAGAGAAGGTTTGGAGCCAGCTGATCCAGTGTTTGGCCCTTGGCCTTTGATTGACACTGCTACTGTGAGTCAGGCAATAGGCAGGATGCGGGTGGGGAAGGCGGCAGGTGTGTCTGGGTTGACTGCCGAAATGTTGAAGGCCTCTGGAGATACTGGGGTGAGGTTAGTCACTGACCTGATAAATATGATTATATATGAGTGTGTTGTCCCAGATGATTGGCTGAAGAGTGTAATTGCAAATGTGTACAAAGGAAAGGGTGATGCCCTGGAAAGGGGAAATTACAGAGATATAAAGCTCTTAGATCAGATAATGAAAGTAATGGAGAGAGTTCTAGAAGGTATGATTAGAGAAAGAGTGAATATCAGTGAGATGCAGTTTGGGTTTATGCCAAGCAGGGGGACCACTGATGCCATATTCATTGCTCAACAGCTTCAGGAAAAATATATTGGAAAGAAAAGGGAATTGTATTTTGTTTTTGTTGATTTGGAAAAGCCCTTTGACAGAGTCCCTAGAGAGGTGGTGAAGTGGGCAATGAGAAAGCTAGGGTTGGAAGAATGGCTGGTTAGGGTGGTTATGGCCATGTACATGGGTGCTCGCACCCAGGTAAGAGTGAATGGAGCTTTGAGTGATGAGTTTCCCGTGAATGTTGGTGTGCATCAGGGGTCAGTTTTGAGTCCCTTGTTGTTTATCATGGTGCTTGAAGCCCTCTCACGTGACTTCAGAGATGGACTTCCATGGGAGATGTTGTATGCTGATGATTTGGTGTTGATTGCAGAGAATGAAAAGGAGGTGGAGGAAAGATTTAAGAAGTGGAGAGATGGTATGGGGTACAAGGGCTTAAGGGTAAATGCAGATAAAACAAAAGTGATGATATCTAGGGTTGGTGGCGGTACAATCAGAGGAGAGGGAGAGTGGCCATGTGCAGTTTGCCACAAGGGTGTGGGAAGTAATTCCATCTTGTGTAGTGTTGGTGATAAGTGGGTGCACAAGAGATGTAGTGGTATTAGAGGTAGACTGCGAGATGATGCTGATTTCATGTGTGCGGCGTGTCGGGGAGAGCAGATGGAGATTGTTAGGCGTGAGAGGGTTGAACTTGCAGGGAGTCTCTTGAGTGTGTGGAGGAGTTTCGTTATTTGGAAGACATGTTATGTGCCGGAAGTGGGGCTGGAGTTAGCTCGGTTGCTAGGGTGAGAAGTGGTTGGAAGAAGTTCAGGGAGATGTTGCCTCTCCTGACATTGAGAGGACTCTCCTTACGTGCTAAGGGGTCTTTGTATGCAGCATGTGTTAGGAGTGTGATGCTGTATGGTAGTGAGACCTGGGCAGTAAAGGAAGAGGATATTCGCAGGTTTAAACGTACAGAAATGACAATGATTAGGTGGATGTGCAGTGCGTCCCTGCATGCAAGGCCTGGGGGGGCTGGGTTTACGATGGAAGAGTTCAGAGGTAGGATGGGACTGGAGTGTATTGGTGTTGCGATGAGGAGAGGTAGGCTGTGGTGGTTTGGACATGTGGAGAGGATGGGGGATGATAATTGGGTACGGAGGGTGAGAGGTGTTAATACTGGGGGAGGGGTTGGGAGGGGTAGACCGAGAAAGACATGGGACGAGGTCATTAAGTGTGACTCAAGGGTTAAGGGACTGAACAGGGAGGGTACCAGGGATCGAGCAGCATGGAGAGCCGCCATTAGGTGACCAAGGCCAACGCATGCAAGCATGTTGGAGCCTTCAAAAATGAAACAATATTAAAGTGTTAAGTTTTAACCCCCTTTATATTCCCTATACTTCTTCCTCCACTGGGTCCTCTTGACTGATGAATGCATATTCAATTATTATTTAAGAACCTCACTCTCTTTGTTATGATTTACAGTCCCTGGACCCACATTTCACTCAAAATCGTAACAACTGGCGACCGTGACAGGACACTCTATCAGTCAATCCCCTCCCCAATGTCCCTTAGTATACTCATCGAGTACAGGTCACTACTGCACCACTTGCTTAATCAGTAACCTAGTCTTCTACAATTCAATTGTATGTTGCTGTTAGTGATCAGTAAGTGTATTGCAAGGTCTTTGAATGTCAGGGGTGTCTTAATAGGGTTTACCTATTCTCATATACTTGGCAGTAGTATATAAACCCTATTCAGTAAGGGAGGAATCCGGACAGTATAGCTGTACCCTTACCTAGGAAGTGTTTGTGACCCCACATACTTGGTTTGCGCAGCCAGGTGGGTTATTACGTACTTCCACCCCTCACCACTACAGATTTAGTGGCCATTGGTGCTCAACCTCACTTGAAATTGGGGGTAATCCGGGTCTTAGAAATACACCGTAATCCTCCCCATTTTCTTCTCTACTGATTTTTGAGGTTTCAACATCATGAGTGTAATTGTTCAGGCATAACTCGGTGGGGCCTAGAACCTACCTTATTATCACTGTCACGTCCCCTTCGCCTGGACTTTGCTCTCATCATTCATTCCCTCAAGGTTTGAATCATTCCAGTTTATGGAATCTATTCTTTTGCACATCTTTATCTTATTTAATACCCAATTCATCATGGCCACCAGTCAATTTATTGTGGGAAAATTTTTAGAAAATCCCACTGTGGACAAACTGGAACACCCTAAAATCAGGAAAGAGGATTGGAAGACTATCGCTAGGCAATTTGACGTTCCTTTCACCTCTCAAATGACTAAAGAAGTCCTAAAGAACAAAGTAATAGAAAATCTGACTACTGCAGGGGTTTGCCATAAACAGACTGACTCCTATGACGTCCTTTTTAGAAACTCCTGAAAAGACTCCTGTTTCCCAACCAGCTGAAGTAGCAACACCTGCTGTGAATTCTGTCCATCCCTCTGTTCTAGAGAATCCTCTTGATAGGATATCCACCCCACTTCAGCCAGGACAGGTTCTTTCAACAGAAGGAAACATAAACACAGAATTAAAGAAGATAGAATATGAAATGAAGATGTTACAATTAAGATTACAGCATGAACAAGAAATTAAAGATAAAGAATTGCATGCAGAGCAGCAAACTAAAGATAAAGAATTGCAAGCAGAGCAGCAAACTAAAGATAAAGAATTGCAAGCATAGCAGCAAACTAAAGATAAAGAATTGCAAGCAGAGCAGGCTAGATTTCAACTAGAACAGCTAGCAGGGCAGGCTAGATTTCAACTAGAAAAGCAAACAGAGCAGGCTAGATTACAACTGGAGTAGCAAACTAAAGAGAGGGAGTTGGAACTAAAGGAGAGGGAGTTGGAACTAGAAAAACAGAAAATAGAATCAGAAAAGGGGTTTAAAGAAAGAGAATTGAATCTAAACGAAAGGGAAGTAGCCACTCATGAAAGGCAGACTGCTTTCAATCCCGCTAGAGAAGCAGCTTTAGTGCCCCATTTTGAAGAGTCAGATATTGATGGCTTCTTTAAATCGTTTGAGTGTGTGGCGAGGGACAACAACTGGCCTGTAGATCGCTGGGTCATTTTAATAGCCCCTAAGTTAGTTGGGAGAGCTTGCCGTGTGTTTAATTCCTTAGAAAACAGAAATGATTATAAAATGGTAAAGAAGTCAATCCTAGATGCCTATTCAATCTCACCAGATGGTTATAGAATAAAATTCAGAAATTATTTGAAACCCTACTCTCACACCTTTGTAGAATTTGCCTCGGAGAAGCTGCGACTGCCTAAGAAATGGTTAGAGGCCTCAAACATCACGACTTTTGAGGACTTGCTAAATCTCGAGGTGATGTAGGAGTGGAAGAAAAGGTTACCTTTCAATATTTTGAGACACGTGGAAGAGAGGAGAAAAAGATTTACTCAAGGCCGCTCAATTAGCGGATGCCTTTAACTTATTGGTCGGGTCGCTGTCTAAAAGAGGTAGAAACACCAGTAACACTGTAAAGTCCTCCTCAGGTGTTAGCTTTGCTTCTGGGAGTGGTATGCATACTAGATCCTCTGCTACTAATGTGTGTTCATATTGTAAGAAACCTGGCCATACTATTGATCACTGTCCTCACCTCAGCTGTAAAAGCTCAACTAAAGCTCCTCCACCTACCCAGAAAAATACACCACCTAGAAAGCCAGTATTGCATATGAAAGAAGATTCTTCCCCTAAAGACCTTTTTGAAGATTTTATATTTTCGGGGAAAGTCTCTTTGGCCCAGGATACTCAGTCCTATCCCATCAAAATTCTGAGAGACACTGCTGGAGGTCAAAGCATGTTGTTGTCAAACGTCATTCCAAGTGTCAATAACTATTTGATGAAGGAACAGGTGTTAGCAGAAGATCTCTCTACCTGCACACCTAAGCCTCTGGTGAAGTTACTCCTCTCTAGTGACCTTCTAACAGGAGAGGTGGTGGTAGCCTTGTGAGATAAACCTTTTCCTGTAAAAGTAGTTCAAATGCTATTGGGTAACGATCTAGCAGGGAAGTTAGTTGTTCCTAATATCACTGTCATTGATCCTCCCCTCTCAAAGAGTCCCACACCTGATACAGAGGTAGAACAGCCCCATGTTTTTCCGGCCTGTGCAGTAACTAGGTTTCAGAAAGTGGATATTTTCAAAGATAAACCTACCCCTAAAAAAGAGCAGTTCTACTCAAAAATCATTTCAAAAGAAAATTTGATCCAGGCCCAGGATGATGATCCAACCCTAGCTAAAATAAGACATGTAGCCTTGGATTCTAAGTCCACTGATAAAGTCCTCTGTTTTTATAAAGACCAGGGAGTGCTGATGAGAGCCTATCGCCCCCCTGAGCTAAAGAACCTGGACTCCTGGGCTGAAACCCATCAAGTTGTCGTGCCCGGGTCTGTACGCCAAGCCATGATGGAACTAGCTCACGATGGGTTATCTGGTCACTTGGGGATTCTGAAGACCTACAAAAAGCTGCTACAGAATTACTACTGGCCGGGAATGAAAAAAGATGTCTCTACATTTATTAAGTCATGTCACACTTGCCAGATGGTAAGCAAGCCAAATGAGATCATTCCCCCGCTCCTCTACAGCCTATTCCTATTGACAGTGAACCCTTTGACAAACTAATAATTGACTGTGTTGGACCTCTGCCAAAGACCCGCAAAGGCAATCAGTATCTTCTAACGATCATGGATTCAGCTACCCGTTACCCAGAAGCATATCCATTAAAGAACAACTCTTCAAAAAGTATTGTAAAGTGTCTCTCACACCTTTTCACTTCGGTGGGATTTCCCTCAGAAATCCAGTCTGACCAAGGAAGCAACCTAACTAGTCAGTTATTTCAGTAAGTTGTAAAGGAGTTAGATATTACTCACGTAACAACGGCATACCACCCCCAATCACAAGGCTGCTTAGAACGTTTTCATCAGATGTTTAAGTCCATTCTAAAAAAATATTGCCATGAAAATGATAAGGAATGGGATGAAGATATAGATTACCTCTTGTTTGCCCTGCGTGAGTGTCCACAAGAATCCCTAGGATACTCGCCCTTTGAACTGTTATATGGACGCCAAGTAAGAGGTCCGTTGGAGGTCCTTAAAGATCAGTTATATCACACTCCCGAGTCCACTGCCGGGAATCTTTCAGTATCTCAGTACATTGAGAAATTAAGAGCTAAACTGTCTCAAGTATGGAAAATGGCAGAGGAAAACCTTGTAAACACTCATGAAAAGATAAAGTCCTTCCATAAGACTAAAACTAAACTAAGATCTTTTTCTCCAGGAGATAAAGTGTTGATATTTCTTCCCATTCCTGGCAACCCTTTAAAGAGTAAATTCACAGGTCCCTACACTATAAACCGTAAACTCTCAGATTTAAACTACATTGTGAACACTCCTGATCGCTGTAAGAAGACTCAGTTATTCACATTAACCTCATAATAAGTTATGTGGATAGGGCAGCTGCAGAGGACTATAAGCCATTAATCTCTGAAAATCCTACTCCTGTGTTGATGTACAATACCTCCCTGGGTACTGAGTCGGAGTCAGTCTTGTCAGGGTCATCGCCCAATGAAGTAAACTATGGAGAGTCAGATCTTCCTCTCTGCCCTGGTAATCCAAAAAATAGTGAAATATTAAAGTCGTGAAATTCCCACTTCTCCCACTTAACTCAGTCACAAAGAGATGATATTAGGGAGCTCCTGTCATCCTACCCCTCAGTAACGTCTGACCTCCCAGGGTATTGCAACGTTCTTGAACACGATATTGTCCTCTTACCAGATGATGTAAAACCCATGAGGCAATCTGCTTATCGTTTACCCCCCCTTAAGAAAGCCATCATGAAAAAAGAAGTCCAATTCCTAATAGATAATAATCTGGCTAAACCTAGTGTCTCCCCTTGGGCTTCCCCTTGTTTACTCACCCCTAAACCTGATGGAAGCAGCCGGTTTTGTACAGATTATCGTAAGTTAAACAAAGTGACTGCCCCTGACTCTTACCCCCTGCCTCTAATAGATGATCTTATAGATGCCATAGGATCATCAAAGTACATCACCACCATAGATTTACAAAAAGGTTATTATCAAATAGGACTATCTGAGAGAGCTAAGCCGATATCAGCATTTATAACACCCTTCGGCCTATTTCAGTATAATGTAATGGCCTTTGGTATGTGTAATGCCCCAGCTACATTTCAGAGGGCTATTAATGCTACCATCCAAGGCCTGCCAAACACCTGGGCGTACTTGGACGACTTGGTCATCATAGCTGACACCTGGGAAGACCATGTCGCCTGCCTACAAGCCATGATGACGCGGTTGCAGGACGTCGGCTTCACTATCAACTTGGCCAAGTCCAGCTTTGATTGTGGAACAGTTACCTACCTGGGACACATAGTTGGACAGGGAAAAGTGAAACCAAAAGAAGCCAACATCGAAGCTGTCTTAAATTTCCCTCTCCCTACTACCAGGAAGGCACTCATGCGTTTCCTGGGGATGACATGATTTTATAGAAGATTTTGCCCTAATTTTTCTTCCATAGCTGCTCCTCTGACTGCTCTAACAAGCCCCAAAACTCACTTTAAATGGACCTCAGAGTGTGACAAAGCCTTCCACCACTTGAAGTTATTTTTAGCCTCACAACCAGTCTTACAGTCAGCCAGTATTGATAAGCCTTTTATACTCCAGACAGACGCCAGCGAAGTAGGGGTAGGAGCGGTCCTTCTGCAGGAGGAGCAGCAGAGTGGCATTCCGCATCCGGTATCATACTTTTCCTGCAAACTGAAAAAACATCAACAAAACTACTCTACCATCGAGAAAAAGTGTTTGGCCCTCGTGCTGGCATTGAGGAAGTTTGAGTGTTACCTGAATGCTCACCCCCATCCAATCACCGTCTTCACTGACCACAACCCATTAACCTTCCTCCACAAAATGCAGAACAGCAACCAAAGAATCCACCGGTGGGCCCTTGAGGTCCAGCCCTTCAATCTGCACCTCAAACATATTGAGGGGACAGACAACCTAATAGCCGACACCTTGTCCCGAGCCCCTGCCTGACTTCCTGCATCTCGGCATGCGCCTACAAGCCCTACCCAACATCAGGCACCAGCGTCTTCTTTCCCCCTGAGATCTTCAGGACAGTATCTTCCGCTCCCATCAACAATGATGGTGTCAACGAGACAGCCCCAACCTCTTGCCCTCCTACGTCAAGACTGCGGAGGTCTTGGAGGTGGAGGTGTTACAACCCGTGTCTCTCCTTGCTGTGTGACGGGTATCAGTCTACCAGACACACCTGGCTGGTACCTGCCACCAGCCACGTATACTAAGGTGGAGCGCCATCTGTGGCTTGTGCACCTCACCACAAGCGCCATCTGTGGCTTGTGCACCTCACCACAAGCACCCTCTGCCAAGCTGATGCCTACCTACTATGGTAGTGTGAGTTTCTTGCCCCATCTTGCCAACAGGCAGTATGAGAGGGGAGATAGATGAGGAGCACACACTTGACCGGCAGTACACTGCTAACTCTCTCTGGCTTCTGGTGTGCTCTTCACTTCCTGGACATTCTTTCTAGGAGACCCAGCAGCGACCCAGGCACCAACACCTATATCTACTCTGATGAGTATATCTTTCCTCCATCCATCCCACGTGTCTCAGTGTTCTCTTGCCCCACATTAATATACTTGTTTTTGTATCTTTTTAGCTAGGGAGTGTAATGTATTCAGCTAGGAGTATTAGTATTATGTATTGGATAAGTGTACTGTTTTAAGTTGGTGGTGGTGACATATTATTAGTATATTAAAGTGTTAAGTTTTTACCCCCTATTATATTCCCTATACTTCTTCCTCCACTGGGTCCTCTTGACTGATGAATGCATATTTATTATTATTTAAGAACCTCACTCTCTTTGTTATCAGTTAGAGTCCCTGAACCCACATTTCACTCGAAATCGTAACAATATATACAGTAGAAAAGCGATGTAAGACAAAACGAAACAACGCTCTTACAATAACACGAGCATTTAAGTTCTCCCATAATTACGTCATAGCACGGTAATACCACTCAATTACACGAGAAACTGAGGGAAATGAGTGTGTTTAGGTATTGGATTTCCAGATGACTGCGTTTGTTTACAACTCGTGTTGTTTTTGTTGGTGGCTGATTGTTTCCTCAACCCAACCCGACCCACGTGACCCATATCCCATACCACCTGGCCAACCCACAGCCTGCCTCAGTGATTTGTGGATATTCGCCGAGATAAGAAGCGTTTATTTGCTTATTTCAATTCTCCTCACCTCCTCTCAGAACTCTGAGCATGTGATTCCAAACTAACTTTAGTTATGCCTAATCACTTAGCACCCTGAAAGAGTTATGAACACAAGAAAAGAATTTATGCCAAGGAAAAATGTAAGGTTGTTGGACGAAGTGGTGTCTGGTGTGGAAGCTATGCAAACAGATAGGTACAATGAGTTGGGTGTGTTTACGATGTGGATAGTTTCTTTGTTGGGGAAAAAGAAAAAAGTTAATGATGAAGTAGTAAAATTCATGTCTTTGCCATTGGTGCAATGAAAGTGAAAAAAAAAGAAAAAGAAAAAAAGGCTTTATGCTCGATCTTTAAGAACTGACGGTTGGTGGTAAAGAAAATTCGGGATACGTGAAGACACTGCACCCTGACATAAATACAGTAATCTCTCTACTATCCGGACGACCACTATCCGGTTACATCACTATTCGGACATCGTGGGCTGATGGACGAAACCCCAAAATTGCAAAAAAACGAAAAAAATCCGATTTTTTCCGACCGCGTCAGTTTGAATTTCCCGCGCGCGCCGACTAGCTCCCTTCCCACCCATTCCCCCTCCTACTAGTTCTTGCTCAACTCCCATGAACAGTGGACGGCTGTCCGATCACTTGTGGTATTTTCGTTCTTGTTTAAATAATCAAAAGTCCCAGTTCTAAGGATTAAGTGTAGTTAAAAACTGGGTTACTGGACATGTTTCAAGAGCAATTATGACCACTGTAAAAACCTTAGAGGTGGGAGTAAACAAGGAGTAAACAACAATCATGGCCATGTAAGTAAACATTGTCAGATGCTAAATATTTTCCATAACCACTTCTAAATCCTCATTCTCTGGTTACATTTTACTTACTTCATGCTTTGTGTCCCATATTTGAGTGCAGAGGTTGCGAAAGAGGTGATTTTCTCAGTGAATACCATGTCTCATACATACATTCACTATCTAGTCAACTGGTGAACATTTTTGCCCTACACACCTCTAAATCATAATTTTTCTGGTTACATTTTACTTACTTCATGCTTTGTGTCCCATATTTGAGTGCATAGGCTGTGAAAAGGTGATTTTCTTAGTAATAATCATGTCTCTTCCTTACGTTCATTATGTCAGCTGGCGAACACCCCTGCCCTACTCACCTCAAAATCATCATTTTGGGGTTAAAATTCGATTAATTCATGCTCTGTGCCAAATATTTATGTGAATGGGGTCTTAATTAAGTGCTATGCATGTCCAGTAGGGAGGTAGGTAGGTGGTTTTCTGATTTAGGTTAGGTTAGGTTAAGGTCAAGAATGACCGGTGCTGTTGGTGAACAGTGAACACCTTTGCCACACCTAACTCTTTTTCTGGTAACAATTTATTTATTTGATGCTTTGTATCCCATGTTTTAGTGCATAAGATGTGAGAAACTATGATTTTCATAGTGATTGCCACGTCCGATACTTATTTACACTAAGCTGCCAACTCATGAACATCTATGCCTTACTTACCTCAAAATCATCATTTTTGGGTTATAATTCAGTGAATTCATGTTTTGTGTCCATTATTTAATGCATATAGTGTGAGAAAGGGTGATTTTCATAGTGATTTCCATGTCTGATACTTACACTTGCTGGCAAGTTGTGAGCACCTATGCCTTACTCACCTCTAAATCATCATTTTTTGGTTAAAATTCAGTTAATTCATGCTTTGTGCGCATTATTTATGTAAAAAGGGACTTAAATAAGTGCTATGAATGTCCGGTAGGGAGGTAGGTAGGTGGTTTTCTGATTTAGGTTATGTTAGGTTAGGGTCATGAATGACCAGTGCTGGAGCTTCAGGGCCACTATCCGGACAAGACCACTGTCCGGTCATGCCTTTGGCTCTATTACGTCGGATAGTAGAGGGATTACCGTAATTAGGTAAGATAATTATGTGAGTTCAGTTCTTGCGAATTATGCTGTCATATAAATTATACTGCTTGGCTGACTTGTTTATTTTTCACGATTACTGCATTTATGTGTATCTGAGAAGTGAGATACGCAATCCCTCTATGCTGGTGACTTCTTTATAGCTTTTGTTTTTCCTGCTTAAACTTTCACACAGCATTTTTTTTTTTTTTTAATGAGCGCAGAAAGTGACTCAAGACGAAAAATATGTGATGCTGGGAGGCCATTATTCACATACTGTTTAGGTAAAGTTCTTGCTTAACTTGTGCAGAGGACTTTCAAGAGGCATAGTGGCACTCTTTGGTGATTAAAATTTTTATGGAAAGTTATTGGGGGCAAAACTAATTGGTTAGGTTAATTTAGAATGCAGAAGCTATGCACTGCTGTGTCCAGTTGGTGAGATTGTATGTAAAAACACTGTTTTCGGTGTCTTAAGGCAGACGTATTTGTAATAATCTATCTTTAAATATATTTTTAACGAAAAATATGAGGCTCCTAACCTCTATTTTACCCCCCCTGGGGGTAGGGGGTTTTCAAGAATTCTCCCCCAGTATCCCTGCTTGTTGTAAGAGGCGACTAAAAGGGTTGATGGTGGGTTAGTGCCCCACCCTGTAAAAACAACTAACTAAAAATACGAACAGGAAGCCTCGGACCAGGACTGACCAAAAGTTGACGACAAATGAACTGACAAAGGACGAGATAAAGATTGCGACCTGGAATGTGAGGGGTATGAATGATGAGGTGAAAGAGAGAGAGATTGTACAGGTGCTTGAGAGTGCGAAAGTGGATATATGTGGAATAACTGAAACTAAATGGCGAGGTGAGAGTGTGAGAGAATGGGAATATGGGTGGGGTATATGCGCAGGAGTGGGTGAGAATGAGAGGGCGAAAGAGGGAGTGTGTATTGTTGTGAGCAACAGGTGGAAGGAGAATGTAAGAGAGTATGGATCAGTTGGGTCAAGGATTGTGTGGGTAAGAGTGAAAGTTGGACTACAAATGTGGGCAATTGTGTGCGTGTATGCGCCAATGCAAGATCGTGTAAGTAGAGTGAGAGAAGAGTTTTGGACAAATGTGGAAGCCTGCTTGGAAAAGTTTGAAAGGAATGAGAGAGTGTTTCTGATTGGAGATATGAATGGAAAAGTGGGGAATGAGAAGGTGGATGGAGTGGTTGGTGAATGGGGTGTGCCAGCAGAGATGGATGAGAATGGCAGTGCTTTAGTGGACATTTGTGCTGGGAGGGGGTTGGTGATAGCCAATACCCTCTTCAGGCACAAAATGATCCATAGGTATACATGGCGAGTGGTGAGAAGAGAGGACGGGGGAATGAATGAACGGAAGGCAATGATTGACTATGTGTGTGTGGATGAAAGGATGAGAAGATGTATAATGGATGCAAGAGTATATAGAGGTTGGGGGAGTGGACTTTCTGACCACCATTTGGTGGTGGCCAGAATCAGAGTCCAAACAAGATGGAGGAAGAGAAGAAGGGAAAGACAGGAGGAAGTATGTGTTACAAGGAGGGTAGAAAAGTTACAAGAGGATGAAATAAAGGCTGAATATAGAAGGGAAGTGGAGGAGCGATTGGGTAAATATAGATTGGAGCAGATGGGAGACGTGGAGGGTGTGTGCAAGGTATTGACAGAAGAAATCTGTGCAGCATGTGAGGTGGTGTGTGGGGTGAAGAGAAGACGAAACCCGGGGGTTCAGGGAACAGCATGGTGGACTGAAGACGTGAGAGAGGCTGTGGCACAAAAGAAGAAAGCATATAATGAGTGGATGAGAAACAGGGGCGACGAAGAAGCTGAGAGACGGACGAGAGAGTTATATGTAGTGAGGAGGAGAGAGGTGAAAAGATTAGTAAGAGAGAGTAAGAAGAGAGTGGATGAGGAGTTTGGAAGGAATTTGAGTGCAAAGTGGAAGGAATGTAAGAAAATGTTCTGGAAGGAGGTAAAGAGAGCTAGACAGGGTGCCAATGAAGTCAGTGGGGTCTGAAAGATAAAAATGGTAGATTACTAGTGAAGGGAGAAAAAGTAAACAGATGGAGAGAACACTTTAATGAACTGTTGAACATAGAGAATGAAAGTAATGCAAGTATAAGTGGCTGGGGAATGGCAGGGAGAAGGAGGGTTGTGAGAAGAGAGGAAGAAATCACCAGGATGGAAGTGGTGGAAGCAATGAAGAAAGTTAAAATGGGGAAAGCCCCAGGAATTGATGGAGTGTGTGGTGAAATGCTGAAGCATGGGGGAGAGATAGTAATAGAATGGATGTGGAAGGTGTGCAGATTGGCTTGGGAGGAGGGAAGAGTCCCGGAGGATTGGAAGTCAGGTATAATTATTCCTCTGTACAAAGGAAAAGGGGAAAAAGCAGTGTGTGGTAATCATAGGGGCATTTGCC
>JAGKTI010018163.1:0-17913 GCA_018397915.1 Birgus latro | reverse complement strand
CTCTCCTGACTGTCTTCTGGACTTTACCTGGGAGGTTGTGGAGGATCTCCATGGAAGTGACCACTTTCCCATGCTTCTCACTGCAGCAGTGTCTAGTCCCTGTTCTCGTTTACCGAGGTGGAGAGTGAATAAGGCAGACTGGTCTCTTTTCTCTTCTCTGATTCCTATTAATGTTTCAGTCGAAGACTTTCCACATATTGATGAGACTGTTTCATTCTTTACCTCCCTTCTTCATTCTGCTGCCCTTCTTGCTGTTCCCAAAACTTCTGGCACGTGTCGCTACCGACCTGTCCCGTGGTGGAATGAGGAATGCACCATAGCTGTACGTGCTAAGAAGATAGCTTTCTCCCGTTATTGAAGATGCAGGATGGAGCATAATCTTGTCGAGTTCAGAAAGGCACGGGCTAAGGCTCGTCGAGTACTGAAACAAGCTAAGCAGGATTCATGGATGGCATATGTGTCATCTGTTAACTCAAAGACACCAATGTCTCAGGTGTGGAAGAGGGTGCGAAAGATTTTGGGAAAGTTCAATCAAGGCAGGTCCCCTGTGCTGATGTCTAATGGTGAGCCTGTTGGTGATTCTGCAGCTGTGGCCGATATTTTTGCGTCTGCCTTTGCGGCAGTCAGTCAAAGAGACACTACCTCACCAATTTTTGCCAGACGACGGGAGATAGAGGAGGCAAGGGTGTTGGACTTCCGTTCAGGGAGTGTGGAGTCCTACAACCTCCCATTTTCTTTTTGCGAACTCCAATCTGCCCTTTCCTTCTGTCATGACACCTCACCAGGGCCGGATGATATTCCTAAAACAATGCTCCGACACCTGGATGAAGATACTTTGTCCTTTCTCCTCAGCCTTTTTAATAAAATCTGGAGGGAATCTTCTCTTCCCACCTCTTGGCGTGAGGCTATTGTTCTGCCATTCCAGAAGCCGGGGAAGACAGGCAACAGTCCCTTGGAGTATCGACCAATTGCCTTAACTTCCTGCTTGTGCAAACTATTTGAGAAAATGGTCAACACACGCCTAATGTATTTCCTAGAAAGGAATGAATGTCTCTCTCAATGTCAGTTTGGGTTTCGAAAATGTCGCTCAACAACTGATGCACTAGTTAGCCTTGAGACTGCAGCATGAGATGCCTTTGCTAGACGGCAACATCTGGTGTGCGTTTTCTCTGATCTTGAGAAAGCATACGACACTACATGGCAGTTTGGTATACTCCAACAACTCCATTCTTATGGTTTACGAGGCAGGCTTCCCCTATTTATATTAAATTTTCTACATGACCGTACATTCAGGATTAGGGTTGATGGCACCCTGTCTCCTTCATACCATCAGGAGGAAGGGGTGCCTCAAGGAAGCGTCTTCAGTGTGACCCTTTTTGCTGTAGCATAGGACGGTATTGTGTCCTCTATCCCAGAAGGAGTGTCTGCCTCACTGTATGTTGATGATCTGGCTTTATGATATGTAGCTTCCCGAATGTCCGTGGCTGAACGTCGCATGCAGCTCGCTATAGATAGGGTCTCTCGGTGGGCCACCATACACGGCTTCCGTTTCTCCCCAACAAAGACGGTGGCCTTACATTTCTGCCGGTTGAGAGGTGTTCACCCTGACCTAGACCTCCGGTTATGTGGCCAGAGGGTGCGATATGTCGACGAGACAAAGTTTCTTGGGCTCATTTTCGACAGGAAACTGACGTGGATACCTCATATCCGTTCATTACGACTATCATGCTTCCGTGCCTTGTCCCTCCTACGAACCCTATCTCACTTGTCTTGGGGCGCGGACAGGACCAGCCTGCTCCGACTTTACCGCACCTTAGTGAGGAGCAAATTGGACTATGGGTGTGTGGTATATTCTTCTGCTACTGAGGCCCGGCTGAGACCACTACATTCGGTTCATCATGCTGGGATTCGTCTGTTAACTGGGGCTTTCCGGTCTTCCCCTATAGAAAGTCTGTTGGTTGATGCAAATGAACCACCACTGGATCTCCGCCGACAGTCCCTGGTGGTGCAGTGTTGGCACAGCCTTCACCGTCTCCCGAGCTCATTGAGTTGTCTCTGAGGTCGCTCTTTTCCCCTTTTATAACACCCATCCTCGCTATCCACACCCCTTTTGGGTACAGAGCGAGGGTTGCCATGGGGGAGTTGGGTGTCCAGTCCTCCCCTGTTTGCCCTACCCGTATCCCCAGAGTGGCTCCCTGGCTTCTCCCAGAAGTGCGACCATGTGATTACTTCCTCGAGAGGAAGGCATCTTTTTCCTCACAGGCAGCTCTGTCTTATTTTTTGGAACATGCCTCTATTCACAGTGACTCAGTACCTTTATATACGGATGGCTCTAAATCCCGAGCAGGGACAGGCTTTGGTGTAATTTTTCGTGGTTTTAGCCGTGGTGGGAGTCTCCCTCCTTCTACATCTGTTTTTACTGCTGAACTTACTGCCATATTAGTTGCAGTTGAAATGATTTTTAGCTTTCCTTCAGCTTCTTTTACCATTTTTAGTGACTCAGCCAGTGCCTTACAAGCTTTGTCTCATGGCTTCCCGTCACATCCCCTAGTTTTAGCCGTGTTGGAATGGCTTTTCTTATTATTCAGGCGAGGATACTCTGTACAACTGTGTTGGGTCCCTGCACATGTAGGGGTCGTGGGCAATGAGTGAGCTGACTCTCTGGCTAGAGCTGCTGCCTCTCGTCCTTCCTCTCCAAGTTACCGTGTCCCATCCGATCATTTGTGTGCGGCCACTGTGAGGGGCTGTCCGTTCCTGCTGGCAGAGGAGGTGGGATGCAGCAGGGGTGAACAAACTCCGCAGCATTCGTCGGAACCTGGGTAATGGGGGATATGTGGGACTGTCCCGACAGTGGGAAACAGCTTTGGTTCGTCTTCGGATTGGCCACACTAGGCTGACTCATGGTTTTTTGATGGAGAGGGCGCCCCCTCCCTATTGTGTTGACTGTCTGGTTCCTTTGACTGTGCGGCATCTCCATGTCAAGTGCCCCAGTCTTGGGGACCTTCGTCGGCAGTACCTCTCTAGATGCCGAGCCAACAACGGTTCGTACCTTCTCTCCTCAGTGCTCGGGGAAGAGGCTTGTATTATGGGGGGGAAGTACAGTCACGCTCCCTAATTTAGACCCACCCCGAGCCAAGCCCAGAGCTGGGGGAGGTAGTACCACCGCTCTTAAACGAACGCGTTTATTTATTAAGAGAAATAATATATTCAGGTCTTGCCTTTTTTTATGCCTTATGTTTTCCAGAATCTACTGTCTAATACTGTCCAGCATTGTCCACCTCAGTAAATGATTTTTTCATAAGAGGTGAGGGTGGAAAGGAATGCAGTAAGGTAGAGAATGAATGTTGGATGCGAATGGGAGGGAGGGATTGAGGGGTGGTGTGGGGGGGGGGCTAGTAAACTCGTTCGTTTAAGAGCCGTGTCTACTGCCTCCCTCAGCTCTGGGTTTGGCTCGGGATGGGTCTAAATTAGGGAGCGTGACTACCTTCTTCTTTGTGTTGCCTTCTGGCCTTCTCCGCAGGCTATAGAGCTTTACCATATTTTAGCTTGTGTTTTAATGATAACGTACTAGTTTTAACCCTTATCTTTCCATTATATTTTTAGTTTTCTTGTTTTGGTCACTTCTTTTATACTCTTGGTTTGTTTTAAGCATCGTTTTTCTTTGTATTTTATCATGTCTCTTATATATAGCCGGTTTGTTTTAAGCATCGATTTTCTCTTTGCTTTTTATTGTTATTATTATAAATATCGATTTTCTTTTATTGTTTGTGTTCGGCGGCATATGACCTCTGCTGTTGCATCTTCATTCATTCATTCACTCATTCATGCAGACGCCGATCTTTGGCAAGATCATGAGCCGTAACCGTTTTCAGCAAATTCTAAGCTGCCTCCACTTTTACGATGCTGATGATCCTGCCAATGTCAACGATACAGAGAAGATGAGGAGAATTAGGTTGGTTTTTGATCACCTAAGGCAAACATTCCATTCCTCATTTTATCCCTATAGAGACCTTGTCATAGACGAGAGTCTCGTGTTGTGGAGAGGCAATATTTCTTCTCGTAAGTACATATCCATCAAAAGGCACTGTTTTGGCTTCAAGTTCTTTGTTATGTGTGACTGTAGAACGGGTTCTGTGCAAGACATAGTCTTGTACACCAAGACATAGTCTTTTACACACCAAGACATAGTCTTTTACACAGACAGACATAATAGAAGATCGCAGTATTGAACTATCGGGAGCAGTGGTGAAAACAACGATTGAAGAGTACCTTCATCGTGGTCACATCCTCTACCTCGATAACTGGTACACTAGCCCTCTTCTCGCTCGTTATCTACACCTGCATGACACGGGACTCTGTGATATGGTGAAGGTGAACAGGCAACACATGGTCAAGGTCGGGCGGAAGCTAGACAGAAATGAGGTGGTCTTCTTCAAGGCTAATAACATCCTGGCAACAGTGTGCAACCACAACAGGGAACCCTGCCTCCTATCCACTGTTCACCGACCTTTGATGCACCACACAGAGTCCGTTGATTACCGTAATGAGAGGAGGTGCCGCATCTGGAAACCTGAGTTTGTTCTGGGTTACAACGTCAATATGCGGCTCGTGGACCAATCAGACCCCATGATATCGAGTGTAGAGTGTGCCAGGACAACGATGAAATGGTACAAAAAGTTTTTTCACCTGCTAGACATAACTGCCCTCAATTGCCACCACGTGCATGCCCTGACAACAGGTGTGCAGGACACTTTTGAAGGTTTTGTGCAGGAGCTTTGCAGGGAAATTATTGCAAAGTATGGTGAGGAAAGAACTCAGCAAAGACCCCGCACTGCCCCTACCGCCCAAACTCCACTGAAAATTTCCAGCTGCCACTTTCCCACTCCGATCCCTACTGATCCGAACAGGCCTAGGCCACAACACGGATGTCATGTGTGTGGTAACTCACGACTGAGACCCAACACTCCGAGAAAAGACACCCGCTATGAGTGTGTAGAGTGTGACGTGGGTCTATGCATTCACCCAAGTTTCAAGGAATATCACACAATGATGCAATACTGAGATGGTGTGATAGCGATAAGATGCTTATTCTCAGGAAAGTATGCACCATTCAGACGCTCAGTGTAATTATAAGGCCAGTGAATATGTAAATATTAGTACAAAGTGGACACGGGTATAATATTAGTTGATAAATATTATTTTAGTGCATAAATATATTCTAAGTTGAAACATTCCTAGTGAGTGTGTAAAGGTGCGATATTCTGACGCTCAGTGTAATTATAAGGTCAATGAATATGTAAATATTAGTATAAAGTGGAAACGGGTATACTATTAGTTGAAAATCAGAATTTTAGTGCATAATTATATTCTAAGTCAAAACATTCCTAGTGAGTGGAAAAAGGTGCGATATTCTCGCTCAGTGTAATTATAAGGCATATATACTGTATATATAAATATCAGTATAAAGTGTAAACGGGTGTTCTATTACTTGAAATGTATGACGTAAGTGCAAAAATATATTCTAAGTCACAACACGCGTGGTAGCGAGTGTGCTTGCTATGTGATTATGCGATAGGAGTGTGCTAAATATCATGGTAAGGGTTGTGAATAGGTGAAAACATTTACATTGGGTTTAGAATGTTATAATGGCATTGAAAGAATAATATGAAACTAGAAAAAATGTTATGTATGTTGAAAAATGAGTCATAGCGAGTGCACTGAGTATGCAAACATACGCTAGCATAATGCTAAATATCATCATAATGAATGTAATCAGCTAAACCATTTACATAAAGTCAAAAATGCTAAAATGTCACTGAAACATTAATATGCAAATAAATAAAATGATATGTTTCCTGAAACAAGAACCTTAGCGACTCAGTGTTATGAAACTGTCCTAACTCGCTGTTGTCGGGAAGCCGACAAGCCTCTCCTCAGGCAGATGCAAGCAGACACACAGCTGTAACAGGTGCGGGAAACCGACAAGCCTCTCCTCAGGCAGATGTAAGCAGACACACAGCTGTAACAGGTGTGGATGCGAGTACACCAGCTGGACGTGAGTTTAGGGTGATACACGGACAGAAGAGAGAGAGTAGGGAGTTTGATGTCAGCTCCACGTATAGCTGCGGACAATAGGTATAGGGAGGTGGAGTAAGGAAGGAAGGTTGAGAGAGAAAGTAAGAAAAACCTGAAAGGAGGAGAGAGAAAGAGAGTCAGAGGAGTGGTGTTGGTTGGAGGGTAGTGCAGACGGTGGGAACACGTGCTGACTTTGCATTTGCCACCGTGGGACCGTGTGCTGATCTCTGCAGTTACCACCGTGGGAACGGGTGCTGAATTGGCAGTTGCTCGGGCCTCTACGTTGGATGACACGCGGATGACGTGTGTATGAGGGCGGCGGATGAGTGGGTGAGGCCATCACCCACCTCGCAACCATGTGACCTGCTGGTGAACATCGGCAACCCTTGAGGCCAGGATAGGTTAGAGAGCTCAGTTGAGACTTAGAGCTGAAGGAATCGTCGTGGCGAGTAGACGTAGCCTGGGCAGCCTGGGGGGCAGTGAACGTCACGAGGACGTAACTGAAACCGACAGGAAGTAGAGTTCCAGGGGCGACATGAGAGCACTTCTGTTGACAGTGAGTTAAAGTACAAGCTTATGTAATCTCGGGTACAACTTGTGAACAATGCAATTATTTTGTCTGTCGTTGGGACTGGTAAAAAAGGCTCCAAGTTACTTAGAAAGAAACGGAAGGAGAAAAGATTTTAAATGTTTAAATGTATTTCTTGTACTAAGTGATAAGATACTAATGTAACAGTGTAACCTAATATAAATAAGTGAATAAAAGAGGGTGCTTTACTTATAATAGCACTAGTGACGATTACAGGATTAAATATATAAGGTTGATTTTAAAGCACAGAACTTTTATGACAGCTTTAATTAATTAATATAGTGTTAGTAATAAAGTAAACTGAGTGTAGATGTTTTAGTGCGGTTTCTAGCACGGAACTTTATATGAAGTGAAATGAGGTGGGAATATACCTCATGATTTTTATGTGTGTAAATATTGTGAATACCTTTTTTATAATTAAAGCCAAGAAAATCCATATCATTTTTTCACTTCTTCCAGTTCCCAGTTCTGAGTATATGTAAATAGTGAAAACCGAAGTCGCGCATTGCCAGTGTCTAATGTTTCACGCTACCAAAGTAATAAATATGGGAGGATAATATTCCCGAGATAAATATCATTTCTGTATTAAGGGAGGGCACGACATATGGTGGCAGCGTTGGGATATAGTTATTTTAATTGCTATTCCCATCTCTGAATAATTAAAGGAAATAACTTAAAGGAATTGGAAGGAAGAAATAGTGAATAGTGAATATTTTTTTGTCGAATTTTTTCTACAAATGAGTGATTCTGATTGGAAAGGCGATCCAAACCCAGTTGAGGAATTAGTTGATTCAGACGATTCTGACTCTGTTTCTGCTGATTTTGACTCTGTTTCTGCCGATTTTGACTCTGTTTCTGACGATTCTGACACAGAAGACTCTGACACAATGAGTACAACACCTACTAATCCTAACCCTTCGGGTAGTGGTGTTGGAACCACTAGGGGAAGTACTGAGGGAGATATTGCACAGTTATTGCAGCAGTTGTCACAGGCCATCTCAGATAATAGTAAGAATCCCATACATCAATTGGCGGCTATGAAATATTTTTGTAGTTCAAAATTTCACTCCTCAATGGAATATTCAGGAAAACGATTGGAGCCAGATGTTATGATCTGGTTAAATGACACAGAGATGAGGACCAATGATGATACAAAGTGGACTACGAAAGGGAGAATGGAGGTGGCTAGGACATTTTCACTCGGTCCTGTGCAAGAGATTATGGAGATTTTAATCCGGGAATCTGGTGGGGACTGGGATGCGTTCAAAAATGGTGTGCGGGAACAGTATTACACTGAGGAGAGTCTAGAGATGTTACACCGGGAGTTACTTACGGCAAAAAGGAACCCCGGGGAAACCCCACTTCACTACTTCTACAGGTTACAGAGTCTGGGGGATAGGATTGTTAGAGTACGTGCAACTTTCCGGGAATCAGTGAATCTTATCATTGTCAATAATTTTTTGGACATGTTTCCTAAACAATATGTTGCACATATTCCCCAGAGCCGATACAATAACCCAGTAGAGATAGCGAAGGAGGGAGTCAAGTGGGCAGAGAAGACAAATTCGCCTCTGTCAGAAGACAATGTACTGAAAGAAAAGAGACAGGGAACGATTTTTTTTTTTTTTATGTGTCCGACTCTGGGCATAGGCTTCACAGCCTGCTATCAAGGCCCAGTCGTCCTCCTACAATCTACATGTCACCACGTCGGCGCTTAACACCCACCGTCCATATTGAATACATGCTAGGGCTGTCTCATACTGGACTGGTGTATTGGTATTAGCGGGGTCATTTTTACGACATGTCAGCGGGTCTTCTGGTAGATCAGTAATGCCTGATTTAATGAAATTCAAATCCTTAAATTGTTCCCTGCACCAGCGAGGATTCGAACCTGGGTCCCACGGGACTGCAAGCCAACTCTACCGATCGAGCTACCGCCTGATTGCTAGTGTGAACCCGAGTGCAGGCAGTGTGAGTGCGTCGCCGAGGCCAAAGGTTCAGCCGAACACTGGGGCGAGGAATTGTACGAGTGCGAGTGGCACAGAAACGCATCAAGGTTCACGCGGTGCAAGTTCCCATGACAATAATGATTGCCGTAGGTGTGGGAAGCCAGGACATTTCGCTAAACGGTGTCGTGCGGACAGGCCACTCCAACGGGGGAAGTATGATAGAGGAAAAGGATCAAATGTTTTCGTTGCTCCATGATGGGACATCGAGCTAAGCACTGTGCAGTCCATGTGGATAATACCGGACAGCCAGTAGCTAGATGTAGGGAATGTCAGAGTACTACACATAGTACAGATCAGTGTAATTGGAAAAAGACTAAGTCACCCGAGGAAGAAAAAAAATGCCGGAAGAATCGGGCTGGGGAACTTAGTAACTGTCACTACGAGTGATGAAGTAGCGAAGTTGGTGGTGGTAAAAGGCATCTGTGGGAATTTACATTGTGAGATACTTCTGGATACAGGAGCTTGTAAATCTTTGATTAGCCAACAGACCTATGAAATTGTGTCAGGGCCTGATACTAATCTCCGACCTTATCGAGGCGGTGGTTTGGTGTCGCTAGCAGTGATGCAATGGACATATTGGAATTGGTGAACTTCCAGGTAGAATTAGGTGATGGAAAATATAATCAGGAATTTGTGGTAGTGAGGGATCTACCCTCAGCCGTTTCCATAATTTTGGGAGTTGATTTCATATTCGCACATAGCCTAAGTATCACTACCAACCCTCTATGTATAAAAGTCGGGGAAGAGGAACTTGATTTGGTGACCGAGGTAGGGAGTGTTTCTCGTGTAGAGTTCAATCCTTCTTTTGTGATAACTGAAGCAGTTCCTTCATCCGAGGAAAAGAAGGAAGAGGATTTTGTGACAAGTCATTGTGTCACGAATGAGACAGACATTCTGGAACCTTACACATACGGAGCAATAACGTTAAAGACAGCGTTAAGTGGGTGGGAGGTAAGAATGTTTATGCCAAACACTAGTAGTTCGATTGTGGCAGTGTTGTGGCCAAGCATTGTAACTCCAGTGGAAAATGGGGCAACAGGGGAAGGAACATGCTTCACAGTCGCGCATGCGAATTTAACCCCTGACAGGATATTTATAGATGGTGAATTTAGGGTAGGTACTGTATCCCCTTATGAAGAAGTCAGGTGGGGGGAGGAGCAAGTGAGTCCAGAGGGAGATCATATCACTAGTGTGATGAGTGAGGATAGACTCCGGAAACTGTACATGGAGGTAGATCTGGACCATTCCTTCTAGCCGGGAAAATGAAGCATTAAAAAGGCTAATAAGGAAACACCCAAATGTGTTTGCATTACCCGAAGACCCACTTACTACTTCACCATACTTCTATCATCACATATGTGCAGATGGACCGGTAGTGAACCGTAGGCCATACCGCATACCAACGAAGTGGCATGATCAAGTACGTAAGCAACTTGAGGATATACGTAGACAGGGGATTATCAGGCCTTCTCATTCACCTTATTCTTCACCACTAGTTCCAGTAGTTAAGAAGGATGGTGGTGTGCGGATCTGCTTAGACTTTAGACATTTAAATAAGCAGATAGTTACAGATCCTTACCCTTTGCCCAATTTTGTGCATATTCTTTCACAGTTAGGTGAGAATAAGTACTTCAGTAATTTAGACTTGAAGCAGGGTTATCACCAGATATCTTTGGATGAGAAGTCTAAGCCTCTCACGGCTTTTTCTTCACCTGAAGGGCACTGGGAATATTGTAACCTTCCTTTTGGATTAAAAGATGCGCTGGCTTCTTTCCAGAGTATAATTAATGAAGTCATGATTGGTCTCACGGGAAAGATAACCCATACTTTTTTTATGACATCATCATTTATGGAAAGACGTTTGATGCTCATGTACATAATCTAGATGAGGTCTTGGGACGTCTAGAAGGGGCAAAGCTAACTATTAAACTGCCGAAGTGTAGTTTCTTTCAACAGGAAGTATCCTTTTTAGGCATGAGGGATTATGCCCTCAGCCAGAGAAAATCCATGCAATCCAAGATATTGCGGTTCCTAGTACTTTGAAAGAACTCCAGAGTTTCTTGGGGTTAGTGAATTATTATCGCCGGTTTGTGGAAAATTTCTCCCAGATAGCGGCACCACTCACGATACTTACTCGTGGAAAAAGGGACATGAAGAACACGCGGCAGCGCGTGGAGTGGAGTGTGGAGGCACACCGCACGTTCTGCCAACTTAAGCGGAAGTTAGCGGAAAATGTATTGCTAGCTTTTCCTCACTTTGATAGACCTTTTGTGTTAACTACGGACGCCAGTGGTACGGCGATTGGCGGAGTTTTGCAACAGAAAGATGATCAAGGGTTCCTTCGGCCATTAACTTTTTTCAGCCGTGCTCTAAACAAGGCAGAGTTGAACTATGCAACGATAGAGCAGGAAGCGTTGAGCATTGTTTACTGGTTGAAGGTGAACAGACCACTTATCTTGGGTTATGAGATACTAATTCAGACTGATCATCGACCTCTTACTTGGTTGTTTAATGTAAATGCGGCTTCAGCGAGGATTGCAAAATGGCAAATCCAGGTAGCCGAATATGATATCAAGGTTGAATATTTACCAGGGCAGCAGAATATCGTAGTGGATGCTCTATCCCGTTTGAGAACGACTCAGTCTAATGATGAAGATGATGTTGCACTACTTGTGAGTTCAGGCACTGTGGAAATAGACAAAATAGATTGGGATGTCACTGAGATAAGGCGACAACAAGATTCACACCCAGTTTGGGGTAGATTAAAGAGTTATTTGCGGAATGAGACTACGGAGGTACCAAAATTGCCAGCAAAGTTAGACTGCTTTCATTTGTTGTCAGACGGTTTGCTCTATAAGAAGGAGAGTCGGTCATTTCGCATAGGGGAAGTGTTCCAAATTGTAGTCCCAGAAGATAGAGTTCATTCTGCACTTAAACTTGCTCATTGCTTACCATTATCTGGTCATGGTGGAACCAAGATTACTTTAACTCGCACGAGACGGTTTGCATACTGGCCTCAGATGGAGAGAGATGTCGTGGAATTTTGCAAACATACATTGTACTCAGTGTATACGTTCGAAGATTTCGGGGGATGCCCCAAGCCCGCTTCTCCATTTCCCCGATGTCACTGCCCCATGGGTCAGGTGTCATATGGATTTGATTGGTCCACTAAATAGATCAGAGGAAGGGCATTATTATGTCTTAACTTTCATTGATGCGATGACTCGATTTCTCATCGCGGAAACATTAAAGTCTAAGTCTGCCGAAGAGGTGGCTAGAGTATTTGTGGAGCGAGTCATTTGTGTTTACGGAACTCCACAACAATTAGTCACTGATTGGGGAACTGAATTTGTTAACAAGGTGTTTCAGGAATTGGCACGTTTGTTGCATATGAAACATGTGAACATTACTCCTTATCACCCATCCTCTAATGGATTGGTGGAGAGGGCAAATGGTACCATCATTCAAATAATACGAACCATGGTGGATCAGAACGCTAATCACTGGCATAGAATGGTACCAGTTGCTATGATGGCCTATAACTCTGGATATAATCGGACTATCCGTGATTCTCCTTACTTTTTGCTGTTTCTCAGGGATCCACAGATGCCTTATCATGTAGCGCAAGACCCATCTTTGAAGTACAACCTTGAGGATATACCTAATTTATTTGCCGCCATGGCAACAAAGGTTTTCGAAAGATGCCAGGACTTTCTCGATTGTGCGAGCACAGAGAATGAGAATAGAAAGGAGAGGTGATGTATGATAAAACCACTTATGGTAGGGGATCGTGTTTATGTGAAGACTGTTCCTGCCAGGGGGGTGGCAAGGAAATTGCAACCTTTGTTTTCAGGACCCTATCGTGTAATTGATCAGGTAAATGATGTTGTCATCAAGGTTCGTCCTATACAAGGGGGGAAAGTAACCACTTTACACACTGACAGGGTGAAAGTGGTCAAGGAGTATTACGAGGAAGCAAAATCGTAATGCGAGAATGGCTTATCCTATTCATGAAGGTGGAGAGACTAGGGATGAAGGGGAAAATGAAGGTGAGGAAATAAATGAGGAAGAATGTATCCCAGGGCCTGTGATTGACTTTAGTTTGCCTCCTTCATAAGTAAGTCAAGCAATAGGTAATGGTGTAACTGGCAACTCGGCGGGTTTGCGGCAAGCCACCATTGAGTGTCAAGGCCAGCCACCACTTCCCTCACCTCCACCACCACACCACTCCATACCTCACGCTCCACCACATTGCAGATACAGTTTGCGGTCACATTCTAGTGTCCCAGACTACCCGTTGTGTATGGATAGACCTATTGAATATTAGACTGCACAAACAGAGGCACCAGGTGTGACTGAAACACAGACTGAAGTGACTGAGGACGACACAGGAGACATGTAGTTTTTACTAAATGAATAAATGATAGTCAGGTGAACTTGTGGTTATGGTTTTACGAATCTCTTGCAGATGATTGCTTGAGTTTGGGTGAGTCCATCCCAATTGGAAACGATAGGACCACGAGAGGAGACACCTGCCAACTTGGGATTGGTGTTTCACCTGCTGGTCGTTTGACGATCACAGGAAATAACTATGTAGTTCCATTTGTACTTAATAAGGAGGAGTT
Source organism: Birgus latro (assembly GCA_018397915.1). Classification (NCBI taxonomy): domain Eukaryota; kingdom Metazoa; phylum Arthropoda; class Malacostraca; order Decapoda; family Coenobitidae; genus Birgus; species Birgus latro. The sequence continues at coordinate 4,615 of JAGKTI010018163.1, read as the reverse complement.
GTTCCAACCTTTACTTGTTGCTCGTGACTTGAGTGATGCCATTTTGTGGAATGTAGGCCACATGGATAATGGCAGCGCTCTAGTTGCCTCATTACAGAACACTGTGCATGCATTTCAAATTGAATTTGATGCTCGTTATCAGGATTTGAGCAGTTACATAGACTATCTCATGTCAGATCATCCATGGAGTCGCCGCTCCAAGAGGGGTGCGATCGACATATTGGGGCAGTTTGCAAATGTCTTGTTTGGAACAGCTACTCAAAAACAGGTTGATGACATTCATGCTAGATTAGGGAGCCTTGAGACAATGTCAGAGAAGGAGAGGTCAGTATTAAATGTTCATTCCAAGGTATTGAATAGCACAATAAGGAATGTGTCACACATGCAGGCAGCACTGTTGAAGATACAGAAGGCTGCAAACATTTCATACAGTATCATACGATTGTATTCACTGAAGACCTTAGTAGTTGGAAAATGAAGATGTATGAGGCTTTGTTTAACCTTCAACTTGCCCTGTCTGACATCATAGCTGATCATTTTGGAATTAAGTTGGGCATACAAGAAATGCTTCAGGCTAGGCTGAGTTTAGATATTGTCCCTAACGAAATCATGTTGGAATTATTAAGGGATATCTCACTCAATGAGCCGGGTCTACTTTTCCCAGCGAGGCCAGAATATCTAGCACTGTACTGTGACATCATCAAAGTTGTACTTCGAGGTTACATGTCAGCTGTGTGCTTTTATTTAGTAATACCGGTGTTGGGTGACCATTCTGATGTATTTGACATCTTTAGGATCACCTCACTTCCTTACAGTATGCCTGCTACGGAGGTCTACGTGAGAGTACTTCACCAGTTTAACTTCCTTGCTTTCACGGAAGACCGCCTCCATTATGTGCTGTTTCAAGATTTCACCAGTTGCAGGGACCACCAGGACTTGGTGATCTGTGAACCTTTGGGATCTGTTTATCACGTGTCCACCCCATCTTGTGAGACTGATTCTTTTCTCAACAGAAACAATGCTACAAAGCTCTGTAGGAAAGAAATCTTTACTTCATTCAGTCCAGTTTTTGTGAAACTGAAAAATCACTGGTGTTTCTCTATGGCACAACCTTTGCAAATTACTTTAAAGTGCGCAGTAAATCCTATTAGGAAGACAGTGCAAATTGCTAAGGGAGTAGGTAAATTGGTCTTGGGAGATGGCTGTAGTGCTCACAGTGAAGCCTTGACCTTTCCTGCTTATGCAACTCTCACTGTAGAAACTAAGCTCACTGTTTACCCCCATCTCTTAAGCCCCAGTACCTCACTCACACATGCTGAACTTACAGCTATCAAGGACTTACCCACTTTAGGACCTAACATTAACATTACTCCTCTGTTTCTGGATGATCTCCTTAAATATCAAAGTCAGTTGCAGTTGATTGAACCTCTCAAACCCTTCGGTTCCTCCACATTCTTCTGGTACTATGTCCATGCTGGAATAGCTCTCTTTCTGGTTCTCCTGTCCGCATATATCCTTTACAAGTGTTACACCAATGGCTGTGGGTGTCCATGTTGCAGACTTGAGTCCATACTCAGATGTCGACGTGCACAGAACCCCGCGATGCTCTACTCACAACGAGGACGTGTGATTTCATCTTTAGGGGGAGAAATGTCGGGAAGCCGACAAGCCTCTCCTCAGGCAGATGTAAGCAGACACACAGCTGTAACAGGTGCGGGAAGCCGACAAGCCTCTCCTCAGGTAGATGCAAGCAGACACACAGCTGTAACAGGTGTGGATACGAGTACACCTGCTGGACGTGAGTTTAGGGTGATACACGGACAGAAGAGAGAGAGTAGGGAGTTTGATGTCAGCTCCACGTATAGCTGCGGGCAGTAGGTATTGAGAGGTGGAGTAAGGAAGGAAGGTTGAGAGAGAAAGTAAGTAAAAGCTGAAAGGAGGAGAGAGAAAGAAAGTCAGAGGAGTGGTGTTGGTTGGAGGGTTGTGTAGATGGTGGGAACACATGCTGACTTTGCATTTGCCGCCGTGGGACCGTGTGCTGATCTCTGCAGTTACCACCGTGGGAACGGGTGCTGAATTGGCAGTTGCTCGGGCCTCTACGGTGGATGACACGCGGATGACTTGTGGATGAGGGCGGTGGATGAGTGGGTGAGGCCATCACCCACCTCGCAACCATGTGGCCTGCTGGTGAACATCGGCAACCCTTGAGGCCAGGATAGGTTAGAGAGCTCCGTTGATACTTAGAGCTGAAGGAATCGTCATGGCGAGTAGACATAGCCTGGGGAGCCTGGGGGGCAGCGAACGTCACGAGGACATAACTGAAGCCGACAGGAAATAGAGTTCCTGGGGCAACATGAGAGCACTTCTGTTGACAGTGAGTTAAAGTACAAGCTTATGTAATCTCGGGTACAACTTGTGAACAGTGCTATCATTTTGTCTGTCGTCGGGACTGGTAGAAAAGGCTCCTAGTTACTTAAAAAGAAATGGATGGAGAGAAGATTTTAAATGTTTAAATGTATTTCTTGTACTAAGTGATAAGATACTAATGTAACAGTGTAACCTAATATACTGTAAATAAGTGAATAAAAGAGGGTGCTTTACTTATAACAGCAGTAGTGACGATTACAGGATTAAATATATAAGGTTGATTTTAAAGCACAGAACTTTTATGACAGCTTTAATTAATTAATATAGTGTTAGTAATAAAGTGAACTGTGTGTAGATGTTTTAGTGCTGTTTCTAGCACGAAACTTTATATGAAGTGAAATGAGGTGGGAAAATTCCTCATGATTTTTATGTGTAAATATTGTGAATACTTTTTTTATAATTAAAGCCTAGAAAAGCCATATCATTTTTTCACTTCTTCCAGTTCCCAGTTCTGAGTATGTGTAAGTAGTGAAAACCGAAGTCGCGCATTGCCAGTGTCTAATGTTTCACGCTAGCAAAGTAATAAATACGGGAGGATAATATTCCCGAGATAAATATCATTTCTGTATTAAGGGAGGGCGCGACACTATGCTCGTGCAATGGAACAATGTTTTTTTTCCTATATACCTTATTGAAATCCCTTATATTGTTGTTCTTATTGTTTATTAGATCAAAATGAATAAATGTAGACGTGTTAGTGGTTGTTTCTCCCAAAATTACCTACCATAGAAAACGTGCGAGCTAGGCTTGTCATTAACAGAGTACGATACCTGCATGGGGGGGCTCACCTGTTCTGACCACTTGGAGATCCAGGTAACCACTTTTGTGTTCATAATCCTTTGTTTCTCACCAAAAGCAGATGTTTTAGCCAAAAAAATATTTTTCCAAAAATGCTCGGGACTGGGGGGTATCGGAGGTGGGAAATCGGTTGGGACGTGAGGGGTTGCAGGGACAGATCCGCATGCTACCTTCTCCTCTGACAGCTAGTGCAGTACTAATCAACCTGGAAGCACTGTCGCCTGTCGCGGGTCCCAGAGTTACCAACTGATTACTTTCAACGAGAGCCGGGCAAGTATGATGCCTCCAAAAATGATGCTGATCACCCAAAAACTTTATTTTTGGCAGAATTTTTTAGGCCTTTATGACGCGTTTGTCATCATCATGCATTTTTGTGGAAAGAACAACATGACGCATAACACGTCATCGTGCATGAAAGAGTTAACAAGTATGAATGACCGGAACATAAAATTCTTACATAAGACAACCATTAGAGGGATGGGAAGTGTACCATCAAACCAAGATGCAGTTTTTCAGATATTAGAACTGCATAGAAACCAAAATGCAAGGCCAATCATTGAGACAGGGAGAGAGTACGAAGGTTATAGATGCGCGTGTCAGGTTGTTTCACAATCAAACAGCCCCCCTGAGTGCAGATGGGAGTACTGTCTAATTATAGCCAGTTATCTGCAACTGATGCATGTACTTGTTACCATGCACATTCTCCAGATATTATTGTTTACCTAATTGAGGTATTTTCAAAACTTTTAAATACTGTGTTGAAGTTTATTATTTAAAAATATTTATATGCTAGTAATGATTATCATTACATAATCATGCTATAGCATTTTGAAAACTTGTGTTTATGACTAAGGTTGTATGTGTGGCTATGTAATGCTGTATTTTTGTATGTAACATAAGTATAATATAAGTAATATAAGTGTAATATAAGTTAGTATAAGTATAGTGTAAGTGTAATATATGTGTAATTTACGTTAGTTTATGTATGGTGTAAGTGTAGTTCTGGACCCTGGTTAAATGATGCATTTATGGGAAGTGGACCTTGTAATTCATTTTTTGGGCTTGATCTTAGTTAAAGTGTAGCAGGAGAGTGATATTATTAACATGTAAGACCGTGTGGAGCGGGTTGGACGAGCAAATTGATGTCTTTTTTTGATAAAGAGTTGATTCGAGATCAAAATTCGCGATGAGATGTATTTATACTTGGAATTCAGAATTTTGTAGTTGAGTTTGTGTTTATCATCTTGTTGTACTAAATAATAATGTCTATGAGCTTAGTTAAAGTCTGATTATTGATTTTGGTCATTGTTAGTCACAAAATTAATTTATTTTTCACTGTCGCTAGATCACGTAGGCCAGACCAACGCGACACAAAAATAATTAACTGTAC
>JAGKTI010018162.1:0-17914 GCA_018397915.1 Birgus latro | reverse complement strand
TATCTTTTATTTTTTTTTTCCTGGCAATCGCTGGGTGGTGGCAGCATACTAAATTAATTCTACTACTACCTGATGGTATTTCTTCCTAGTGTTAATCAATTAACGAGGCCTTCTTTAATAACTCTAGGATATCTTCTTTGGCAGTAATCAGTAAACATCGAATAAATTCATTCAGTCAAAGTACCGCCCATACACTGGTGGCTAATGTGGTGATATTCAGGAAGATTATATTCATTTTAAGGGAACCTGAAATTTTCTCCCTTTCATAAGGAAGGGGGGGGGGGGAATTCAGTGTTCAAGCACTAACCTGCAACGGTAGAGAGTGGAGCGGCAATCTCGCTGTTGTGTGCTACTCCAGGTCTTATATAAACTTCTATCACAGTATTCGGGAATTGGCTAGAACTACTCTTCTAAGATTTCTAAAGAATATGAAAAACACGTTTGCACTCAAGCACTCAACACACAGAAAAATGACTTACGATGTTTAAAATTTTTGTGACAGGCATACAGAGACTTTAATCATATTGAAGCCAAAATGAACAAGAATCAACAATTTATCGCCATGCTGGATTTATGGCCTTACAGTGACTTGCAATGCGAGGCCAGTTACGCAAATTTCACTCTCACAAATGACTGTTATCAACAATTAGAACTCAGATAGCTCTCACTACTACATAGTTCAAAAGGGGAACCCTATTAACACTGACATAACAGTCTCTAGATCTGAGTATGAAGGTAGACATTCACGATTAAGTCTTCTTAAAGCTTACACGGCTAAGCGTGTTCGCTGGAATCAGCTGATCCATATGTATAAAAGTTAATCACATTCGTACAAATGCTTGACTTAGTACTATCAATATTAGAATCATACTCACATTATGAATATCAGCTAAGACTAAGCATATATATATGACTTAACGGCTAAAACTGAACTGTGCAGACTACATTTACAACAATACTTAAGATTACACTTAGAATACTAGCTTATCCTACACTTAAAATTACGGGACTACACGGGTCCTTCCTCCGGGAGAAAATATTTTAACATCGGAAGTCAACATTCAATTCATTCATCTACATTTCCTAGGGATGTGTGTGCAGGCGGGACAGACTTACCAAATTTGACTGTGACCCTCTCTATGAACTTAAGATAACGATTTCCCACACTCTTCCTCCTATAAGTGGCACCTGTCGGTCCACAAGTCAAATCGCGTACCCCAGGGGGTCACTTCTGTCATTATGAACTCTTGAAATTCAGGGGAAAGATGTGCCCCAGCCAACCTCTTGCCTGGGTGGCAACATGGTCGTCTCACCTGCACTGACCCGTACTCTCGCTGCCAGGATCATCCCAGGGGCACTTCCCATTCATACAACCTACTAACTAATCGCATTCACGCTCCCATCCATTCATTCTTACGTTTCCAGCTCTCCACCTAGTAACTGGCGAGCACCTGTCGGGTTCTGAAGTCACTGTTCCACCCTAGACCGTGTTGACTGTAACTTGATGGGGTTCCACGGTTTTCTTTCGAATTAAGGCAACCCAATATTCCCACTGAACAGGGCTGCACCCATAACCCAAACTCCGATGAACTCTAGACACAGGATTAAACTCTCGATAGATGAAACTTTCTTTTGAACTCTAAACTGTCATAGGCAATAGTCAGACAGTCGGACCCTCACACATTTCACTATCCATCACTTAACTTAATGCTGCCATAACCAGCTTTGAACACTTAACATTCCTCATTAAGTCTCTAGGGAGGGCGTCTCTCACAGGGCGGTAATTGTTCGTCCATCGGATCAGGTTCGAAGGCTTCTTCCAGGGGCTCTAAAAGCTACTGTCCTCCCCCATAAGAGGGCTTCACTTGTCCTGCGGCTCTTTGTATCTTTATCCCCGTGAACACATTTTCTACCACATACATACTTCCGTCAAACAACACTTCCACTACTCTATACAGACCGTCCCATTTCACATTAAACTTCTGACACGTACTAGGTGCCACGGTTTCCTTCTTAATCCACACAAGGGTTCCAACTCCAACCGCTTGATTCTTCCACCTTCCGTTAGCCATGTCTCTATACCGATGCATCATCTTCCGATGTGTTTCCCAAATAAGAGCATGGGTGACAGCCATCTCGTCTTCCTCACCGTCGACGGAAGGTAAGGGTGCACCGACCAGCCTAGGTGGATGACGAGAGAAAAAGGTGAAGTAGGGTTGCTGTCCCGTGGATGTTTGGATCGCCTGATTCATGGCAGTCTGACATGGCTGGGGCAATTGGGGCCAGCAAAGTGGGTGGCCCTGACATAAGGCAGAAAGGACCGACTTCAGGGTCCTATGCATCTGCTCAGTGATTCCATTCCCTTGTGGCTGATAGAGGGGTCGTGTACCGGTAGTAGAGGGTGATTCGGTGTCACTGGCAGAACTGCTGGAAGTCTCTGCTGGTGAAATTGCCTCTGTTGGCCAGTACGATACTGCGAGGGGTGCCATAGTCTGCCACATACTGCCCAAGTTTGACTATGATGTGTGACCTTTTTTGTTTTGAGGGGGAAGAACCTAACGAATCGGCTATAATGGTCCACTACTGTAAGAACATCATGGTAACCCTGGACTCCAGCAACCATATCAGTAAGATCTATCCCAATCCTTTCCAGCGGCTTATTCACTGCAGGCAATTCCTTCCACTGTTGCTGCAATCCAGCATCCTGTTTAAATCTCTGACAAGTTACAGATTTTTTGACATATTCACACACATCAACCTTAAGATTTTACCAGCCTTTTTGATAGTTTTCTTTTGTCCTAGATGACCAGTTAACTCATGTGCATGTTGAAGAGCCTGTACAACTAAGGCATGAGGGACTATGAGGCTGTAATGAAAACTACTGTCTGCCTTCTCCCAAATTGATGTAAGGTGGCTTTTGGCAGGAACTTGACTACCTTCGAGATACTGCGCTAGTTCTCCCCACACAGGTTCTTCTCTTTGACGGCCTTCATTTGTTCTCGATCTAATCCGAGCCAGGTGGCTTCAGATGGACGGACTACTACTTGAACTAGGCGTGACAACTGATCTGCTACAAAATTGTTCTTACCGTTCAGATCCTGGATGTCATAGTTATATTCTCGCATTTCTAGGATCCATCAATTCATCCAAGGTGATTTAGTCTTACGCTTGAATATACTAGTGAGAGGTTGGTGATCAGCAACTACGGTAAAATGGGTACCCCATAGATAATGATGGAAGTTACGGCACGCAAGGACTACAGCTAGGGCCTCTTTATCTGTCGCTAAATATCGTGTTTCACAGGGGTTCAACTTTTTAGAAAAATACCCGATCGGCTTGTTGGCAGCACCTGATTGAATCTGGTTCAGGACTCCCCCAACACGAGCATTACTAGTGTCTGTAATGAGGATGAATGGTTGTTCTACCTGAGCTCTAACTAAGATAGGGGCATTCATTAGGCAAGACTTGAGTTGTTCAAAGGATTTCTGGCATTCGTCCGCCCAGATAAACGTTACCAGAGATTTAGTTAAGTTGGTGAGGGGCGTAGCAATTTTTGCAAATGATGGAACATGTTTTCTATAAAATCCACACATTCCTAGAAAACGCCCTACTTCCTTTATGGTGGTGGGAGGTTTCATTTTTGCGACCGTTTCAACATTCTTCGGATCAGGTTTGCTTCCTTTGGCAGAGATCTGATGACCTAGGAAGGTGACTTCTTTACAGCCGAATTTGCACTTACTGAGAATTAATTTCACTCCGTTGTCAGTGAATGACTTGAAAAGTTGCCACAGTTGTTGTAGTAGGACAGAATTTCAGGTGCCGAGAGGATCAAATCATCCAAATAATTCTTAAACCAACCCTTCTGTAAGAGAGGTGCTAGTATTGAAACCATTCGCCTGGAGAATATTGTGGAGGAACAATTGAGACCGAATGGGAGACGTCAAAATCGGTATAGTGCGACGCCTTCACTGAAGGTAGTCAGGTCACGACTTTCTTCTTCTAGCTGAATTTGGAAATACGCCTCTCTCATGTCAAGAGCGACATAATACTGATGTCCAGCCACTTGTTGAACTAGTTCATCCAACCGTGGGATGGGGTAGATGTCAGTCGCGTGGTGTTGATTCACATGATGATAATCAAGACACATGCGTTTGCTACCATCCAGCTTATTACAAGTACAATAGGTGACAACCAGGCAGCAGTATGATCATTCTGTGATTTCTCTGTCCTCCATATCTTTTAGCATACCTGCAATGACCTGCTTCGCTTGTTCGGGATAGCAGTACATGGGTCCACGACTGGGCTGAGGATCAGCTACTTCAATATGAGCAGGAGGGCCACTGATGAGTCCTAACTCACTTTTGGCGAGAATAAAGAGAGGGTCGTGCTTAAGGATTAACTGAGTTAAGTCTTCTTGCTGGGCTTTAGTGATATGATGCCAGTTTAGTTTTCTAATTAGTTCTTTCAACCTTTGAACACGTGTCCCGCTTTGTCTGACCTGATCATATTCTGGGAGGTCATTGTGAATTTTAGTGACATTAACCCTACCAGGAGGTGGATTATCAATTCTCTCGTATGACCCAACAATTGTACTCTTACGAAATACCTTCTCCTTCTTAGTCGCGAAAGTGAGTGGGAGGTAATGGAATTCTCAGAACTGACTTTGACCAAATAAGGGTGACTGATATGACTGGCACTAGGTTGAGGATAAATGATGAGGCTAGTGCCCAGATCTTCTTTTACAGTGACGGGTATAAACTTAGCCTGATATGGGTCTACTTTCATGGTGGTAAGCAGATTGATTTGCGAGAAGTATCGTGATGGGTTGGAGGGTTCGACTGGGTCAGCCTTCGCTCTTTCAACTTTGTTGCTTTGTCGGCGAATATGATTCACAACATAAGGGGTGCCTCCTCAGAACATGACTCTCTTTGCTCCATCCCACATGAGAGGAGCTTGGCCTAGTACGTCGCAACCAAGGAGCAGATCTGTATTGATATATTTGGCACTACCAAGAACCATTGTTTATGTATCTTCTCATCTCCAACTCCATTTCCTGCCTGCAGCATTCCTAAAATTCTCAAAAGGGCACCTGTGACTCCATGTAAATGAGCCGGGTTTCACCGTGTATTTACTTCTCCTGCTATTAGCTAGACAGCTGATTCATTAATTAGAGTGTAGCTACTCCCTGTATCAACTATACCTTCTAATATTTTTCCATTTATCACTACACTGATGGTGGGGGATGTATAACCACAGGTTAGTCATAATTTCTGGGGTGGATCTTGCGAATCTTTCGATTTGGAGTCATTTTGTTTTGAAGGTTTATAATTACGTCCAGGACATCCATGGTCCCCACAGTGACATGAGGGTCTGCGGCAGTCAAAACAATGTCCTGGAGGAGGTTTCCGCCAACACTCTTGGAGACTTTGTGATGAAGCTAAACAGTGAGCACAGTATTTACTGCTAGAGGCTCGGGAGTTGCTTGGTTGCCCTTTATTCACTCGCGCTAGACTAGATTTAAGCTCGCGGAACTGGCGTTTTAATTCTTCCACTTCATCTTTTGATCCATTTAGACTCGAGTGATCTGTCTGGTTCACTGAGATGGATGGCAACGACTGATTCTTGAGTTTTCTCCCCTTGACGTTATTCTCTGCAGGTACTGTATTGACACAAGGGGTCTGATTCACTTCCAACAACTGATGTTCGTGTTCAGCTCTATCTAGGAACTTCTTTAACCCGTACCATCCCAGGCATTTTTTGCAATTTTATACCCAACCAATCCCGGACCAAGAACGGAAATTTTTGTTGTTGCCTAAAACAACCCAAAAGGACAAATAAATCAAGGAAAAGCAAAAAAAAAAAAAAAAGCACTCCTTATAGGAGAAATAAGAGCAGGATGGCCATCCATTGTTTGTGGCCCAGTTTCCCAAGTTGTGAGCGACGTTTTCCCACCCAGCTGGGCGGGATGAGAGAGAACGGGAGAGGAGAATTGGGGATTCCCCACTCTCAGTATCCTTCTCCATTGGCTCATATTCCTCCCCAGAAGAGTCATCCAGGTCTTCTTCTTCTGAAGAATCACTAAATGAAGGGACAGAAAGGTCCATGTGAAAATTTCAACAGCCTCCTCCAGCCCAGTGAGGCGGGGAAATGGCCTCATTTTCGCGACATTCTGATATTATGATGGACAGTGGCACACTGATGTTACCCACCCATGCAGAACCGAACTTATTGCTACAAGTGCTTGTGCACAGTGTTGCCAGTACATTAAACTACTCCTTAGCAAAAAATTAGCTAGACTGAAGCAGTTTGAGATGCTCTACATCACTCGAAATTAGCTGTCAGCACCATCACGTCAGTGGGATTAATTGAGATGTTTTGTACTGTCGGCACCATGCCGACGGCGGCAGTGTACAGGTTAATGGGTACTCGTTGTCTAGGAATCTCTCGAGTTTTTCTCGTGACGAGAGTGGTAAGCCATACCACAGCTTCCGTTTGATTGCTTTGTCACGGTTGGGGAACTTTTCATTAGGGAATTTATGCTCTATCGCCGTATGTTGGCAGATGAAACTGTGTGTGAAAGCCGGGGGTGACTATCAAATCATAACACATTGATTGTAATTCCTGCCAAGCCCGATTATTACTGACTTCTAAGGCAAATTCCGTTAGAAGAAATTCCTTAAGTGCTGACCACGAGACTACTCGGTGTTATGTCTGGTTTTATGAATGAAAATAGCAAGTTCAGGTCTCAATCTACCCATCACAATCTGCATGCGCATCACATCATCCGAATCACATTGTTCAACTAATTCAAAAAGCATTTCCAGTCGTGCTGCTGCATCGATACTCTGTAACTGGTGGAGGCTCAGAATCGGAATATCACAAGGCTTTGTAAGGCTCCCTTTTCCTCTCACTGTTGGATGAGGTTTAGAAGATAGAGGATAGGATGAATTCGTGGGGCACTGTTGAGCTTCTAACTCGTCTAATTCGTTCACTAACTGATTAAGTCTAGGTGAAAGTTCGTCCTCCTCTTTAATTTGAATTTTCACTATCTCGCGAGCTCATGGTGTTAAGAGAGTGGTTAATTCTTCTTTCTATACTGTCTCACTTTGCTCTTCTTGACATGTGATCTTATGGCGCCCCTGGGTGGTGGACTTCCTTTGAGCAGCTTTGAGTTGTTCCCTGATGTCATGGGGGGGGGATATTTGTTGCTGCATGCAGTGAATTCCCATGGGTTAATGGAAATCCAGTTGTTGTCTCTTGTGTCAGGGCGCTTGCATGAGGGGTGGGCCTTGGGGATGGAGGGTGTTTGGCGAGGTAGCCTCCCTGGTATTGGTTCAGTAAATACGGTGGAACTGACTGCGATTTTGTATGCTCTCCAAATCATTTTTACTCTCCCCCAATCTTTAACTCTCCCCGACACTTGCTGGTCGACTGTCCAAGTCTGGGGGACCTCCGTCGGAGATTCCTCCATAGGCATAAGGGGGCAGATGGTGCCTACCGTCTGTTCTCGATGCTTGGTGGAGTCTTCAGCGATTTTACTGATGTTTTTAGTTTTCTTCAGGAGGCGGGCCTCATTCCACTTTTATAGGTAATTGATAATTTATGAAGTGTTCTTTTGTTATCTGCAATGTTTTTATTTCCACTAATAGTTATTAACTTTGTTTTAAATATATACATTTTATTTGCGTTGTCTTTTATCTTGTTGTCCAGCGGCATATGACCCTGGCATTTACGCTGCCAGATTTAAATTGTTCAATCAGTCAGTCAACCTGCTGTCTGTATAGTTATTAATGTATTGTTACGAAGGATGGATTTGCCAGTTATGTATTCGAGAACCTTCTCGGTGTTTCCCGTTTATGGTAGGCTGGTTCCATAAGAGTCAGAGTTGCCAGTTTGCCTGCTGTTCATGAGCGTAGTTATTTCGTAAGTTATGCATTAATTTTTATGCTCTTTTTCTCTATAATGTTTTATTTACGTGGTTGTTCGTTAAACTATGTATTTCAATTTAAGTTTGGTAATTGATTTAGAGTGTTATGTAATGTAAGAAGACTGGCGTATTTTGGTTGTCTCTTATTTGGCAACTGTTAACTGTCGCACCGTCGAGTTCATGCTAGAAGTTTCCTAAATAATGCAGGCTTATATAAGGAAGGGGATGAGACACTAGCAGTTTTAAGGTTTTAGTCAGGACTAAGTTTGAGTGAAGTTTAGTTGGGTGTAGTGTGTATATTTTTGGTACTTGTGAAGCAGTGAAGTGTTGTTGATATTAAGTGCAATTGCAGTTAAGGAAGTTTGTATAGCTCTAGTGCTTGTGAGAACAGTGAAGTGAAGTTGGAAAGCATTAAGTGGAGGTATGTGGAAAATAAAGACAGTGAACTTTAAGAAGCCAGTGTTTATTTTCGCCTCAGCTGATCTTGTGTGCTGTACACCTAAAGGCTGACCATAGGAAGAACGACTCACTGGGCAACGTCCTTCCTATACTGAACTACTGCTGTTGGAGCCTGTGGCAGTGTGGGGACTAGTGACGGAACACTGGTGTCAGGAGTGGGATAATTTAGTGCTGCAGCGAGCCTAATCTTCGACATGGAGCAAGGTGGTGTGCAGACAAGATCCCGAGCTGGGCAGGAGGAGGAGGTGACCCTGGCTGCAATGATGAGGTTATTACAAGCTTCACAGAAAGACCTCAAAGAACAATTATTACAGGCACAGAATGAAGGACAGAAAAAACTCCAAGCACACCTAGAGGCACAAAATGACGAACAGAAACAGCTCAGGAAGGAAATGAAAGAACAATTTCAGGCACACAGGAACGAAATCAAGGCACAGAGTGAACAACTAGAGGCACAACGTGAAGAACAGAAAGAGCTCAGGAAGGAAATGAAAGAACAATTACAGGCACAGAACGAAGAACAGAAACGACGACATGAACAGCTTCAGGAGGCATTACAGGAGCAACAGGGAGAAGTACAACTGTGGGTGGAAGGACAGCTGGATGCATTCATAGGGGAAATGAAAGAAGAACAGGAACAATTGAAAGAGGAGGTATACGCTGAGCTACAGCAACAGAAGTATGAGGTGAGCAATAATGTGATGGAGTGTAAACACATAGTGACAGAGTGCAAACAGCATGTGGACAGCCAGCTGGAGATTAGTGAGAGAAAGTGATGGAGTGCAGACAGCATGTAGATAGTCAGCTGCAGCATGTAGTTGACCATGTAAAAATAATTAGTGAGAAAATAGTGGCTGTAGAGAAATACTGCATTGCTGAACCTCAGGTTAGTGTACAGGGGGCATATGAAAGGAATGGACAGTGTATGGTGAATCTTGACGGATCCCAGGCATCTAAAGGTAACATTACAGGGTTGAATAATCAGAATGCAGAAGTTTTAAGTCCTGACCTTAATTATGATGCCCCAGTTTTTAGACCCCAAACCAGTGAGGTGTGTGGCTATAATGGGGGTCCTATTAAAAAGAAACCTCAGGAATTTGATGGTAGAGTATCTTGCGAAGCTTATTGTGCACAGTTCGAGTTGCTTGGCTGGGATGATAGGCAGAAGGCAGTGCAGCTTGCTACTAGCCTTAAGGGTGCCGCAATGGAAATTCTGGGCCAGATGTCAGTGATGGAGAGGAACAGTTATCAGTCCCTAGTAGAAGTGCAACTTGCTTGTTGTGGCTACGAAGTTCCTCTTTAAGATCATTAAAAAAATTTGGAAACGGGCATTTTTCCTGCCAGTTGGAGAGTTTCCCTCATTATTCCCATCAGCAAGCCAAACAAATATCCCCTTTTGGCTACCACCTATAGGCCTATTGCACTTACCAGCTGTGTTTGTAAGATGATGGAAAAGCTAGTTAATGCAAGGTTAATAGAATCCGAAAAGCTGCTTTCTCCTTACCAGTTTGGGTTTCGGAAGAACCGTTCGACACTAGACCCCCTCCTGATCCTCTCAAATAATATCCAACAAAGCTTTGCCAACCATTGTCAGACTACTGGGGTGTTCTTTGACCTTGAGAAGACGTACGGCACAACCAGGCACACTAGTATTCTTCTTCAGCTGTCTCGATATGGAATTGAGGGAAATATGTTTCGTTTTATCCGCTCCTTCTTGTCGGAACGTTACATTAAGGTTCGTGTCGGAAATGTTGTATCCAGTCCTTATAGGCAAGAGGAGGATGTTCCCCAAGGCAGCATTCTTAGTGTCACCTGTTTCGCAGTGGCTATCAATGGTGTTCTCGATTAGATTTCCCGCTCCGTGTTGGGCTCCCTGTATGCTGATGATTTGGCAATTTGTGTGTCTGGCTACGACGCAGTTGAGATTAGTCATCACTTGCAAAAGTCCATAAATACTATTTGTTGTTGGGCTGGTGATAATGGTTTTTGCTTTTCACCTTCCAAGACTGTTGCAGTCCGCTTCACTAGAAGCACACGCCAGGAGGTTGTCCCACACTTAAAGTTAAACGATGACATCATCCCTTTTGAGAAGGAGGTTAAGTTTCTGGACATGATCTTTGACTCATGTCTCTCTTGGTCACAGCATATTGATTATCTGAAGCTTAAAGTTAAGAAATCATTGAATATCCTTAGAGTGGTCTCTGGTTTTGATTGGGGTGCTGATAGGAACTCCCTTGTCAAGCTCTATAACTCTTTGTGCCGGTCACAGATTGACTATGCTTGCCAAATTTATTCCTCTGCTTGTAAGACTAAACTTCATGAGCTCGATGTGCTCCACAATATGGGTCTACGAGTGTGCTCGGGTGCCTTTTGCACTTCCCCTGTGGAGAGTTTATACGTAGATACAGACCAGCTTCCTCTGGACTTTCGTAGGTATGAGTTAGGGCTTCGCTACATTGTGCGAATTAAGAGCAGTCGTTACACCAAACCTCGTGTTGATGTTCTGTTGCAGTGTGACCCGTCTAAGTTCCGTGATCCAAGAGCCTCTATACCTTTCCAGATTTGCATGATACCTGTGGGTGACGCATCACTGAGGGAGCAAAAGATTGAACCAGTAAGCTACAGCAATCTCCCTCCTTGGCTCATTCCGGAACCTAATGTGTGTCCCAAAACCATATGTAGGAAAACCTCTTCGGATGCAGAAACTAAATCGAAGTTTTTACGCCATGACCTTCTCCACAGGGACTCAGTTAAGTTGTATACTGATGGCTCAAAGTCACAACTTGGTAAAGGTTGTGCTGTTGTCCATAAAAGGGGTGTACATCTTGGACGACTTTCAAACAATGCCTCTGTTCTCACTGCTGAACTAACTGCTATTGAGAAGGCTCTTGAAGAGGCTTACTCAATGCTGGGAAAGACGTTTACAATATATTCAGACTCCTGTGGAAGCTTGACCGCCATTAAGCAGTTTAATACATTCCACCTTATAATAAGGAAGATTCAGTCTTGGCTTTGGCACCTGGCTGCAAAGTATAAATTTGTTTCATTTTGCTGGATACCGTCACATGTTAATCTTTATTGGAACGAGTTTGCTGATAATGAGGCAAAATCGGCATGTTCTCTTCCTTCTGTTGGGTATAATAAGGTTCCCTATTCTGATTTGAAGACCGTTATCCATAACTTTGTTTGGTCTGAGTGGCAGGCGAGATGGGCTTCCCCCTCCCTGGCCAATAACTCGAAGTATAAAGAGATCCGGCCTTCGGTGGTCTATGCCTGGTCACCCTCTTCTCAGGCTTGTCGGGGTTTTGAGACGAGGTTGACTAGGCTGCGAATTGGCCATACGCGTTTGACTCATGGGTTCCTATTGGACCGAGGGGTCCCACCTCAGTGTGACATCTATTATGTCACAATAACTTGCAAACATATTTAATTGGACTGTCCGACCTATGCCCGTTCTCGAGTGAAATTTTTAACAAATAGGAGATCCCTATCAGTTGTTTTAGGTAATAGGGCAAATGTTTCTAGCCTTATGGCGTTTTTAAAGGAGACAGGGCTGTACTGCAAGCTGTGATTAGTGTTGTCATAGTTATGTTTTAGGGCTTGCTGTCTACATCTGTTTTCATTTTACCTACGATTTTCTATAATTATTGTATAGTAGTTTCCCCCATTTTTAAACTCATTCTTTTAAACTATCATCTTTCATACTTCACTCATCAAAGCGCTGAATGACCTCTCAGGTCCCAGTGCTTGGCCTTCGGCCTAAACTTCATATTCCATTCCATTCCTAGTAGAAGTGCTGGAGCGCAGATACGGAACCATGTACCAGACTAAGGTTTACAGAGCAAGATTCCAGAGCCGTGTACGGGCTCGGGGAGAACCCCTACAGCAGCTTGCTCAAGACCTGAACAGTATGGCATATAAGGCGTACCCTGGAGCTGCACATAACCTGTTGGGTATTCTACTGAGGGACCAGTTCATCGATACTCTTGACAGTGCAGAATTGAAAGTGCAGGAGGAGCAGGCACAACTCAGAAGCATGCAAGAAGCATTTGCCAGGGCTCTAGAGTTTGATTCCAATGTCAGGTCAAGTACATCCACTTTTCAGACAGGTCGTAGTGCAGGATTCAAGGCAAGAAAGGGGCAGGTGTGTGAAATGCAAAAATTTGAGGGAAGTTGCTGGTATTGTGAGGAGCCAGGACATCGGAAGGTGGATTGCAACAAGTGGAAGAGGAAACAGATCAGAGGAAGTTGCTGGTATTGTGAGGAGCCGAGACATCGGAAGGTGGATTGCAACAAGTGGAAGAGAGAATAGGAGGACCAAGCAAAGGAAGTGCAAGAGGACGGTGACAGTTTCCTGAGGGAGGAAATGAATCAGGAAGAGGACTAAGACCCTCCAGGAGAAGTGGACTGTGTGGACGAGCAAGGACGTCGTCGGAAGCGGCTCAGAAGAAGACCTGAAAAATTAAATGATTATTTTGTGTATAGTTAGATGTTTCATTAGGATTAATTATGTTTGTATATACTGTGTAGTTTTGTCAGGACGACAAAGAACTAGGGAGGGGGTTGTGTTACGGAGGGGGGATTTGCCAGTTAGGTGTTCGAGAACCTTCTCCGTGTTTCCTGTTTACGGTAGGCTGGTTTCGGTACGAGTCAGAGTTGCTGTTCATGAGGGTAGTTATTTCGTAAGTTATGGATTAATTTTTATGCTCTTTCTTTCTTTAATGTTTTATTTACGTGATTGTTCGTTAAACTATGTAATTTAATTTATGTTTGGTGATTGATTTAGAGTGTTACGTAATGAAAGAAGACTGGCATATTTTGGTTGTCTCTTAGTTGGCAACTGTAAACTGTCCTAAATAATGCAAGCTTATATAAAGAAGGGTATGAGACACCGACAGTTTTAAGGTTTTAGTCGGGCCTCAGTCAGTTTGAGTGAACTTTAGTTGAGTGTAGTGTGTATATTTTCGGTACCTGTGCAGCAGTGAAGTGTTGTCGAGTATTAAGTGCAATTGCAGTTAAGGAAGTTTGTATAGCTCTAGTGCTTGTGAGAACAGTGAAGTGAAGTTGGAAAGCATTAAGTGGAGTTATGTGGAAAATAAAGGCAGTGAACTTTAAGAAGCCAGTGTTTATTTTCGCCTCAGCTGATCTTGTGTGCTGTACACCTAAAGGCTGACCATAGAAAGAACGACTCACTGGGCAACGTCCTTCCTATACTGAACTACTGCTGTTGGAGCCTGTGGCAGTGTGGGGACTAGTGACGGAACAGTATTAAAAACCACAAGCACTGACATTTCTGGCCGTCATTAAAATAAGTGGTGCCCATAACTTCTCATCTACCAATTGAATCGTAGCACATGTTGTAACGACTTCCTATATAAAGAAAAAAACTGCATGAGTATTTTATTTTTCAAAATATTGCGAATCGATGACAAGGTTTCTCAGTTGGACTTTTCTTTTATGTGCTACCATCCATTATGATGAAAAAACGACTTTCGTGTATATAATACACCGGGATAATCTCCCTGTCAATTCCTAACTTTTTTTTTTTTTTTGCCTCAAGATGTTTATAAACTGGGAGTCAGTACAAGGTTATTATTGGTCTTTCCAGGACGTGTACCGACATAGCAACTCCCAGTCGGTAATGTGACATAAGTGTTTAACATCACAGGTCAGGCTGCTGGGTGAAAGTTATAACAATCACGTCAACGATATGCTTTACACTGTATGGGGAATAGTTGGAAATCATTGGCAGATATGACAGCGCAATTATTTTTGTGGGGGAGACGGTGGCTCAACCGGTAGAGAGGTGGCCCGCAGTCCTACCGGACCCAAGTTCAAATCCCCGCTGGGGATGGGAACAGTTTAAGGATTTGAATTTCATGAAATCAGACTTTACTGATCTACCAAAAGACCCGCCGACATGTCGTAAAAATACCCCCGCTAATACCAATACACTAATCCTACATAAGACAGCCGTACCATGTATTCAATATGTACGGTGGGTGTTAGCGCCGAAGCGGTGACATGTAGAGAGGTGTCTGGTATATAGGTGGACTACTGGGCCTTGAGAGCAGGCTGTGAAGCCTATGCCCAGAGTCAGACACACACACGCAAAAAAAAAAAAAAAAAAAATCCACTTATCATGCTTCAATGTGAATGACAGATGCTACATTATGAGAGTGTTCAACATTATGTTACCTACTGAGGTCAAAGAATTTGCCGCTTGCACTTTGATGCGATTATTTATTATACAAAGAAATATTATGAAAAGCATTTTCGTTCACGAGCTACATTAGTTCATCAGGAAGTGAAACTAAATTCGAATCAGGGTTCACTCAGGCGTAGTATCTCGAAGCTCAACTCGAATCACCTGAAGTTGTAAAGGTTACAGTGTTACCGCACGAAACGCAGAGAGGTTGGCTTGGCAGGTACCACTTCTTTTATGAGTGACTAAATGTCGTTCATTAAAAATGGGAATATCTGAACATATGGGAATTACCTACTGAACAGGACAATATTTGCATCAGATGGCATTTTCAACTGTTAGAAAGCATTTATTAAATTGGGACCATCCTATCTAATATGATTTGCGGTGGTGCCTAAATTCAAAAATTTGTGATGCATTAATAGGAGAAAATTTACTAATAGTAAAGTGTAGACCTGAAATTAATGTGACTGATAAAATACTCGATTTTTTAAAAACATATAGGTTGTTTTGGTTTGTTTGTTTCAGTTTGGGGGGCTCAAGTTAAGTATTCGAACATTTAGGTCGATTTGGTTTTGATTCAGTTTGGGGTTTGATTAAGTTACTTGGGTCTACTCTGGGTGGTTCTTGTCAATTCTGTTTGAGCTTTTATACGTGGAGGAGGGCTGTTTTTCTTTGTTTTTAGGGTTTTGAATAATGTCCTTGACTGTACTATTTGTCAAGTAATTGCTGATAATACAGGATATTTTTAGTACCATACCTAACGATGACCTGAGGAGGGCCGAAAATTCGTGACTGATTAGGAAAGTATTTACCGCATTCTTTTTATTATTTCTTTGGAAGTTGCTCCGCCAAAGATCAGCTGCAGATGGCTTATTTGAATCATTTTATTCTTGCTTTATCTGAACCCTTCCACATAATTTGGTCTAAATCGAATGAAATTTGTTTAGTCGACCAAGGCGTCTGATCTGAACCTTTTACCTACTGTTCTTTAAAACAACAGGCTAAATTTGGGGGTGACCCTCAAGCCATGCACTGAGTGCGGCTAAAATCAAACCAACTTTCTTAGTAGCAAACACTCATGCGAATCAAAATTTCATTTTCCTTGTTATCTTTACTTTTGGTCGATTGTTCTCAAAGTTAAAGCACTGGATTCTTGCTTAACCCGTACTGTGCTGAGCAAAAAATAATAAATACAAAATAATACCCCTCTACTCCGGCAGTTTTTAATTTTTTTTCTAGCTAAATTACTTATTACATCAATAGAAGATTCCTGGCATTACAAAAAATAATCACTAAAGCGAGATATTTCGCTGAATCGAGTCGGGTTGGTGTCACTCTACCTCTGAAATCTTTGAGGTTACTGAGAGCAGAGCGGCTGTGTGCTTGTGAACCGATTTTGGATTTTTATTTTTCTGGCTAAATGGGCTTGATACATCAATATGAGATTCCTGGCACTAATAAAAGCAATCACCAAACCAGAAAGTTGGTTGCATTGAGTCAGGTTGGTGCCACTCGACCTCTGAAATCTTCATGGTTGCTGAGAGCAGAACGGCTGTGAGCCTGTGAAGACTCTCAATCACCGCCTCCCGTGCAGGATCCTAAATCAGTGTTGTACGCGTAGTGGAGAAATATCTGAAGTTAGTGAGATACGTTATTACCTTCCATTTTACTTCGGTTGCTTGCAGTGACCTCAGTGCTGCAGGACGTAGATGTAAGTGACTGGCATTTCTGAAGGGGACGTAGATCTGCAACGCCAGTGCGGTACCCTCCCTTAATGTTTTGCCAGTAATGGATAAAAACTGTTGGCTATTTTTTTTTCTTTCCTAGCCCTAGAACCTGATCTTTAATTCATTGTTTTTAAAATGTGGATTTCCTAAATGGCTGGCCCTAAATCCCTCCACCAAGTTTGGTCAATATATATTCATTGCTCTATAATGTAATTTAACACACGCACACACACACACTTAGAGAGAGAGAGAGAGAGAGAGAGAGAGAGAGGAGGGATCAAAACATGGAAGCCTATGCCGCTCCGTGAGTAAGGGTGTAATAATAGCAAGGCAGGTATTGCTTGAGAGTCTGTCTGTAGCACTATAATGCTACAGAAGTCACTCTCTCTGAACACACCCCTAAAAAACATCCTTGATACACATTGCATGCACCACTGATATAGTGCAGAGATGCCCAGATGCACTCAGTATACACCCTCAGAACACTACACACATGCCCCCAATGAAAACTACACACCAATAATACCCTCATTCAACAACCACCTGTGTGATGTTAAAAAAGAAAGAAAAAGCAATTCCCCTTGCCACACCTCCTCCCTTAAAGTGACTCGGTGACTGAGAATGTGAGTGGCACTGTTAGGGACATTTGGCTGCTCCTGTTGGTATATTGATGTAAATTTGGTAGCACTGCCTTATAGTTGGAATGAACCTAGAATATGAATGATAACTTGACATACCAGCACAAAAGAGTACACAGGAAAGCAAACAGCAACAGACCTGTTCGTCCTTTCGTGACTGTTTGCTATAGGGAAGGTTGTTTCAGCTGAAGAAAATGATAGAAAAGCAGAAAGAGAGAGAGAGAGAGAGAGAGAGAGAGAGAGAGAGAGAGAGAGAGAGAGAGAATAATAACACTGAAATCTGACCCACCTTATGGAAAATGAATACCCAAATGGTGGAACTCCGATATTAAACACTGTCTGGAAGCAAAAAATCCTGCATATAAAAATTATAATACCACAAAGAGTCAGAGTGATCAAACTGAATACGATGCCCGTCAACGAAAAGCCAAAAAATTAATAAAATGCAGTAAGAAAAGCCTTGAGACACATATTGCAAGTATCAGTAAATCAAATCCCAAAGAATTTTTCAGTTACATAAGAAGCAAAAAGGTAATAACTCCAACAATCGGTCCCTTGATCACAGATAAGGAAGAGCACACTGATGATGAAACTATGATGGCGAAAATTCTTAATACGTTCTTCGCGTCAGTATTTACAACAGAAAATATATATATGATTCCTGCTGTTTCCCCCATTCCTATAGAAGAGGGCAACATAATTACTGACATCACAGTTAGCGATCACAACGTACTGCTTGCAATAAACAAATTAAAAGAGAATAAAACACCAGGACCAGACAAAATATCTCCATGTGTATTGAAGGAATTACAGAATGAAATATCAAAGCCTTTGTCTGAACTTTTTAACTTATCACTTAAGAGCAGTAAGGTGCCACATGAATGGAAGCTTGCCAACGTAACCCCAATATTCAAAAAGGGCAACAGAGCCCAACCAGAAAACTACCATCCAATTA